>VYZV01031112.1:120985-158561 GCA_013401275.1 Pandion haliaetus | reverse complement strand
CCGTGGGAGGGACCCCACGGTGGAGCAGGGGAACAGTGAGGAATCTTCCCCCTGAGGAAAGGAGTGGCAGAGACAATGTGTGGCGAGCTGAGCCCCTAACCCCCATCCTCTGTTCCCTTGTGCCGCCGAGGGGAGGAGGTAGAAAGAACCAGGAATGGAGCTGAGCCGGGAAGGAGGGAGGGGTGGGGGGGAGGTGTTCTGATGTTTGGTTTTCCTTCCTAATATCCTTGTTTTCTATTTGATTGGTAGTAACTTAAATGGATTTTGTTTCTTCCCCAAGTAGAGCCTGTCTTTTGCCCGTGACCATAAGTGGGGAGTGATCCCTCCCAGTCCTTGTCTCGACCCACGAGCCTGCCTTTGGATTTTCTCCTCATCCCAACGTGGCCAGGTGCAGGGGTGGGGAGTGAGCGAGCGGCTGCGTGGTGCTTTGTTACCAGCTGGGCTGGAACCAAAACCACGACAACTTGTCTATCACAAGTAGGCTGAACACCAGTTCATTTCCCTGGGCCCACAGACACAGAAGGGACTGAGATAGAAAGCAAAGCCTGAAGTGTACACCCCTGGCCAGGACACATCCCAGCTTTCTCTCTCCTTTCCTCCAAATCAAAGATCAACTTATGGTTCTGAAGATTCCCCAAATGGCTTCCACCATTTTTATTTATTTACTTATTTATTTAACTGATCTGAGGTACAGAGGAACAGAAAGCTAGCAAGGAAGTTGAACTGCAGTTATTGCAAAGTTCAGAATGACTCTCCAGTCAACACAGGTAGAGATCCAGCCTACCTGACCGACCTCCATGG
The DNA here is from genome assembly GCA_013401275.1 of Pandion haliaetus. Lineage (NCBI taxonomy): Eukaryota > Metazoa > Chordata > Aves > Accipitriformes > Pandionidae > Pandion > Pandion haliaetus. The sequence continues at coordinate 157,760 of VYZV01031112.1, read as the reverse complement.
GCCCATATGGGCTCCATATGGAATACCCCAGTGCCAGAATCTGCCTTTCCATGTGTAAGAAGTGAGGGAGGTATCCTGAGCTGGACAATGAAAACTTACCAGCAACAATGTGTGAAATGGAGGCAACTCCGTCAGCACAAGACAATAGCTCTGGGAATCACAGAGATCTCAACCCCAACTAGTTCATCCAGGAAGGAAATGCCTCATAGCCATTTTAACTGTCTTGGTGGTGGCAATTTTAGTGGAACAGGAGTAGGAGTGGAAAAAGGCATCAGCAAAGATGGAGGTAGAAAGGAGAACGAGGACAAATCAAAAGAAATAACTAGAGCTCTAAGAGGGAGTGGACAGCCCAGAATCAACTTGAAATTTTCTCAGTGCATACTGAAATTTCATCAGAAACAAAACGATTCCACCAAATGACATTTCAGCAGGAATTCACCAAAATGAAAATTCAGGATTTCACCACCACCACCAAAAACTGTAATTTTCTCTGGTTTGGCTTTTAAGCATCAAAAATCAAAGAACCGTCAAGATTTTGAATGCTTTTTTCTTCTTTTCTTTCTTCTTATTCCTGCCATTAAATGAAAAGGAAAGAGTGGCACCCAGGCAGGATTCACCTGCCTTTGCCTTCCTACCTCTTCTAACTTGCTAAGACTTCCTTCTTTTTTTAAACAAAATATAAAGAGCCTGTGAAAGGAAAAGCGAACTTATGTTAAAAACTGCATTTGCAAAAAGTCAAGGAATCTTTGAATACAAGTACCAAACAGAAACAAAAGATAAAAAAACATTACTAAAAATAAATTTTAAGCTTCCCATTAAGAGAAGCCCTTCTCCTGTTTGGTACAATGGAACCCTTGGCATTTTTTTCTTTACATTGATTGCTGTGTTGTTTTGTTTGGGGTTTTTAACCAGTTTAATATTTTCCCTCTACATCAAGTTGGACAGCACAACAGGGCACTGGGCAAGTCAGACTCGGGATTTCCAGCTTTGGCTCAAAAGCCAAAATCTGTCGTTGATCTCTTGGGTAGACAGCAGAGAGAGGCCAGAGTGAGCTTTAAAAACAAATTCAACACCTTCCACCTCTTTCTGTCTGTCACCCCAAGCAATTCTCCTTGCAGCACGAGAAGGCAGCCAAAACCTGAGCATATTTTGCAGATCCTCCTGTGATTTTGCAAACTCACCCCGTGACGAGTGAAAGCGGCAGCGAGCTACAGTCTAGTCTGCCTCTCCTTCTCTCAGCAAGTACACTGACTGCCTGGCCCCGAATTCTGTCATTAGAGACAGGAGTCGTTAAGAATTCATGCCCACTGCCAACACTGCATTTTTTGGAGAGGTCCTGCACTCAGGCAGAACTAATGAGCAGGCAAAGCAAGAGAACGGCAGTTAAAGCAGAAAACACGCACACAAATATAGCCAAAATGAGAATGCAGACTTATCTGTAGGTCTTCTCCCCTCCGAGGTACTTCAGCAGCATCACATAATGAAATGTTTACCCAGGGGAAAGGATGATTGTCATACCTGTTATACGGATGGGGAGGCTGAGGGAGGAGGGATCAGACTGTACCCAGATGTACTGGAGGGCTGTGTTCAAACTGGGGCTGGATTTGAAAGGGCTGATCCCGACATATTCATTCAGCTGAGGAGATCACAAAGTGAAGACAGCACCATCACCTAGATGGCTCTGAAGGCGCAAATTCTCAGCTGTAAAAATAGGCCAGATAATACCTGTCTGAAGGGGATTTATCCTGCCGTACTTGCAAAATACTTTGCAGTCATTGGACAAAGGATTTTATCAAAATACAGCCAGGGGCTGGACGAGATATTAACCTCCCCATCTTCCAGCTACTGAAAAAACATCCTGATGGTTTCTGGGAGCAGAAAGCAGCGCTTCTTCCTGCATTTCTGTGTGTAACTGCCATCATGTGGAGCATGTGCTTACCACTAATAAGAACCCTAACTGCAATGGAAGAGCAGAGAACTTAATCACATATAGAAATAGGACACACAGAGAAAGGATTCACAGAGGGACAGGCTCCCTTTGCGCCCGTAGAGCAGTTTACATAATGAAGGATGCTCTTCAATGTATACATTTCCATGCACAGCTTTACTGAATTGTGGCTGCTGGAGAATCGTAACTAAAGCATTTCTCACTCGCATCTGTTTATGTTGTAAGCCATAATGTTACAGCAGCATTTATTCCTTCTTCCCTTTCTCTTCCCCTGCCTGCTTTTCCCCCAAGCATCCAATTTTTTAGGCCTATAACCCTGAAAATGATGAAAGTCTCCCATTGATTTCAATTGGCTTTTGTTTAAGGGCTTGATAGCAGAGAGAAAAATTGAACGATCATTCATTGAATGAGACAGATTTGGCCCAGTTGCCCAGCTGGTGTAAATCAGCACGGGCCCATGGAGCTCAGAAGCAACCTGCCCTCTGCTGATGACTTAGCCCACTCTTGTGCACACAAGGAATTTTAATGATGCTGCCCTGTGTTGAGACGGCACATGGACCCAGCACACAGCTTTTAATGCTGCTCAACAGCTCCAGCTCAGGACTGTGCATGCTCTGCCTTGTTCACCTTTGGGACACCCTGTGTCATGGGCTAGAACTCAGCATTGAAGCTGCCAGGGTCCTTCCCTGGGGCGCAAGCCTTTCCACTGCCATGAGGTATCCCAGTCTACTGGATCTTCCCTTCTAGCAAGAGGTAGAGCACCCTGCTAGGTAATCCCAGTATTCAGACCAGGATGCTCTCGAGATGTTACACCAATACTCTGGACTGTGGCATAGGAAGGGTGAGGAATGGGCACCTGTGTATGTATTTATTTTGTCTCAGCCTGCCTGGGATAAGAGAAGGCAGCCTGTGCTAGCAGCAAGGTAAAAGGCACGGGGAGGCTTTGCAGCACCATGTGCCTGAGGTAAGACAAGAGGCATACCAAGCACAACTCTTAAGCCATGCTGCTGCTGGAAATCCCCTGGAATTAGCTTCCCCTCATGATGCAGATATTCCTTCTCTCCATAGCTCACCTGTAGGCCTGTCCAACCCAAGCAAGGGGTGCTCCTGAGAGGGGTAGGAGGGGACCAGGAGAGGATATGGTACACCACAGCACTACCATCTCAGGGCTAGCAGTAGATTTGGGGTCTGAATAGGAGTGAGGAGACAGAAGACAGGGCCAAAGGGAGTCAAACCTCTGCCAAAATGTGTTTTTCCATGAGTTTTCACTTACCTGATTAGTGACATACTACAAGAGACAGTCTGGAGGAGCAAGAACCATTTGTCTACAAGCCTCTAGCACTAATCAGCTGGATCTTTCTTCACCCACAGAGGAAGGAGATTGCTATAGTAGTCCAGGAAAGAAAGGGAAAAGCCAAAGCAAAGAAACGATCAAGCTAACAAGAAGAAAATCTCCTCTGGCTGGCATGTCTCTTGCTCACCTTGATTAGTCGAGCAGGATATAGACATAAAATTACAATTGCTTCCTCCATTCCCCCTTGCCCCCCCTTTATGTGGGGAAGATGTTAAAAATGTCAGGCTTGATTTACCCTGACACTCTGACTGACTCATGGCAGCTATAAATCCTCCCCACCAAACGCAATCTCCTCTACCTGCTGCACGGCTGCAGATGGCAGGAGGAGGAGGTGGGTAAACATGGTCTCCCCCTCTCACCGTGCACATCAAGCCCAATAACTTCTTCTTTCACCCACCTCAAAAGAGGAGACAGGCAGCTTTTGTTCAGGTTGCTCACGCTTTTGCGCGAGTGTGTTTTAAACAAGGCCATGCGGTATCTCTTTCGCTTTGCGGCTGTCTGTATTCATTTTTATTGATGCAAGAATCTGGATATGTGCTGGAGCACACACGTTCAGCTCAATCCGACCACTGCCAACTGCATTACAGCTCAATTTCAGCAGGGCGATTAGGTCCAAAGAGAGAAAGGAGGAAAAAATAAATAAATAAATAAACACCAACCTATCCTTGTGCAAACTTCCAGGCAAGAGAAGCATAGAAGGCAATAGCTGAAGTGTGTTTTGGATAGAATAGCAATAGAGAGCTCTAGCCAGGAGGGAAGGAAAAGGGGTGGATAAAAGGAGAGAGGAAAAGATCTAATAGGAGGAACGGATGCGGTGCAGTCTGGGATACACTTCTGGCACGTCTCCAGAGGCCAAAGCAGTTGCTACAGGATGGAGGTTTTCTTTTAAAAATACTAATAGGCTGATTTGCAGAGCTGCCTGGCTCCCAGGTTTCCCACAGAAACTACTCCTCAAACATCATTAACATGTGTGCACTGCTGAGAAAGCCTTCCAAATATGACCCCACTGCCAGGCTGCCTGACTGTGGCAGCCGACTCAGTACCTAAACAAGAGATGAAAAGGATCGGCCTCCCCTTGCTCAGCCATCACGCACCATCCTCACACGCCAGTGATTGCTGCGGCTCTGTCACACCTCACAGCTGGGATGAGATTCACACGTTTGGCTCTTACCTCTCGAGGCCACTGCGGGGCCTCAGCCTCACAGGCTTATGGTGTCCTCCACTTCGCTGAGTCCAGATGTTTCTGGTGAGAACCATGACGTAGCCCAGCATCATCACCCTTCCTTTATCACCTGCCCTGTGCTTCCTCATCCAGTACACAAGGTCACCTGGGGAGGTCCATCCCTGAGGAAAGACAGTGCTGTCAGCCGAACCACAGCAGCTACATCCTCCAGTGCTCAGCCCCTGAGCCCCTGTTTAAACACAAGAGGACATAGCAGGTGTAAGAACATGGCCACAGCCTTGCCAAAGGGAGGAAGCAAATGTGTGATCTATGGCTCTCTTCTTGCTGCAAACCCTTCGGTTACATTCAGCATCCCCAGGGATCTGCCTACCATGACGATCTAGTCCCACTTCACATCTATTCTCCTCTTTTGGACTCCACAGCAGCACATGGTGATGAAATACATATGTAATTATGCACTTCAGAAAAACGGATTTCCCTTCATTTTCTTTAAACCTTCTGCTTAATAAGTTCACCAGGTAACCCTCAGAACTTGTTTCACAAGACATTGCAAACAATCATCTGTGCCACCTCTTCTACTCCACTCTGGACTGTACATGGCTTGATCATACCCCTCTACTCAATCTCCATCTGCTTTATCTTTCCTTGCATGGAAGCTCCCATGTACTTTTGATCACATTCTGTATCTTTTTGAGGTTTCCTATACCCTTCCCAAGAGAAGGTGGTCACAACTCCAGTGGTGGCAATTTTAACTGGTAACACATCTAATGTCTGGTTTTGACCACCACTGAACATGGATGAGACATCTAAAACACGTGCCAATGTTGGCAGAGAGCGGGCCACCATGCAGAGTTATTGACAGAGTCCAGCATCCCCTTACCATGGTTATGCCACATACTGAAGGATCAACAGAATTGTTCATGTTGTACTTTCAGGAGGTTGCCGAAAGGATACTTTGTCAAATTACTGGAGGGACCAACAAGACATAATCTGGAGCTTGGGACTACTTGTATTTACTAGGAGAACCACTACTGAGTTTATTATCTTATCTACAAAAACAAACCCAGAACCTCTCCATCTCAAGAGGGAGAAAACACCATTTGCACAGTACAATACAACACAATGATTCTCGGTGACATTGGCACACTGAGCTCCCTTTTGCAATCTCCTGGTTAAGAAAAGTTCCCAAAAAAATGTGTGTTGTGAGATAAACAAAAGCAGCACAGCTGGAACTCCTGTGATATGGAAGCCTGTTTCTCTAGTTATTTATAAACTCTTCTTTCCAATAGTCGGTAGCTTCATAAACTAGAGCAGATCAATACACCTGAAAAGTTAGAGGCAGATCAGAGGGAATTAGATGACATTGGTGTATGCATCTTTAGAAACTGGAAGAAAAGAGCTGATCAAAATGTGTAGGTCAAAAAAGCCNTTTTTTTTTAATCAGGTATTTTCTCCATTTCCAAATAAATTTTTCTAGGTGTTTGACATGAGAAAAAAAAAAAGCTTATTTTATATTTATTGCTCATCCCCAAACCCAACTAATTTCCGATCTTTCCCATTGAAAAATGCCAGAAATCAAATTTACCATGGTCTGGGGAGTCAGGGCAGGGAGAAATCTGACATGGGTTATTTTATCTCAAGTCTTATTTTTGCTAATTTTTCACTCAAATCCAGTCACTGCTTTTTTAAGCTGTTCAGATAAAGAAAAGAAAAAGCATTCTTTTCTCAGCAGAAGCACTGCAGTTTCTGGGCAGACATGGTTATTCTTCATGTGCAAAAAACTTACGGGCTACAGGCTGCTGAGACAGACCAGAGATCACCCCCAGCGACGGGAATGCGAACACAGCATCAGGGTTTCTCTTCTGTGAGGCCAGAAACCGAGTCCAACTCTCCAAGTTGCCTCTGAGCCACTTCCCCAGGCTGTCTGCAATCCAAATCAAATCACATCTGACTTCAGGCCAAGTGTGGGAAACTTGATTATCCTTCTCCCCCTATCCGATGGGAGATGGCAGATTGAGGAGAAAGAGAAGGGAGGAGTGAAAAATTAACACAAGCACTTAAGATGTTATGAAACTGCAATATGCATCTCTAGCCTGCCCCCTGGCCCTCAAGCCCATACATTATTTAACAGAAAAGAAAGCATAAATGAGCCAGAACAATAGCTAGAGGGAGGGAGAGGAATATATAGATATATATTTTTAATTCCTTAAACCATGCCCATTAGTTTTGTTTCTTATTTAGGATACTGCATTAATCATGCTAATATTTTACAGCCGGGCTGTACACTTTAGCCATTACTTTAATCAAACCCATCAGCGTACCCAAGAACACGCTACCAGGTGGGAATAGCTGCTACCGCTTGCTGTTAATTACTTTGCATTTTACAGCAATCAGCAGGCAGGGGCTGAGATCATAATAAATTCATGACTTATGGGTCCATAAAATCATTACCGTAGGAAAGTATGTTTTATCAGGCATTCGTTGGGCTGCTGCTCAGAGAGAGATTTCTTGAAGGAAATGACACCCATGAAATTAAACCAATCCTTGCAGTCAGCAGAAATGCTAATGTGGGCACAAACAGAGCTGAGGCTTGTGCAGAGCGGAGGGGTGGGGGGAGCAGAGGGAGGGGAAGATGGAGAAGGACTTCACCAGCCTAGAAGGAGGGGAGGCACTAGGGGGAAGCCAGCTCCCTGCAGGACAGGCAGGATGGAGGGAGGACAGGACACTGGAAGGAAAAGGAGGAACCAAGAGCAGGACGCAGGGCTGCTAAGGGGTCTCAGCTTCATCATCACTGTCACAGCCTGAACCTGCAGGAACATTGGTCCATGGGGTATCTAAGCACAGGGACACAAAGGGAAAAGTGACTCTCACCCTTCTAACAGGAGGGATCCTTCCAGCTAAAGATGCACTGACAAGTTGATGTGCAGCAGCTTCAAAAGCTTGGGCTATATTCCCTCTCCGATGGCAGTTTTCCAGATGGGAACACAACACATTCATGACTAATCACAAAATCTCTTCACTTAAATGATGTGCGTGTGGCTTTGTGCATAGGTAACGTCAGCTCAGCCTGAACTTTCTATCCCCACATAGGGTCATCCGAATCCAGAAGCTTTAATTCAATCACCTAGAAGCCCACACAGATTACATGGGATGTTAGAGATGTGATCAGTTCAGGACCCACTCCGCATCGAGCATGGCAATGCCATCGCAGTAAAATCGAGAGCGACAGTGAAATCAAGCAGTGTCAAATTGACATAAAGCAGCAATAAAGAAGCCTCAGGATTTGAGAAGCATGAAAGGAGCCTAAATGAACTTGCTGAATATTTTCTAAGTCTTTTCTGCACTCGCATAAAATCCCATAGCACTTCCAGAGTCATTAGCCCTGCCAGTTCTTAAAAAACAAACAATAAGTTCACTTCTAATTTTTTTTCTTTTTTCCTGCCCCCCCCAATCTAAGACCAACTGAGTTTTCTTTGGCGAGAAGCCACTGGCTCTTTAAAGCTCTTGTGTTTCTTGGCCTATGAAAATGAAAAAGTGGAATGCCAACTAGAAAATAGCCCCAAAGTGTTAAATTGGCCAAGCCCTTGTTTATTACTGTTTGTTTCACTTTGAAAATACTAAGGAAGCTCAGTCATAGCTGGTTTGTTTGGTTTATTCGCCTCTTCCAATTATACTGTGCAAACAGGGAACATTATTTAGTGTTATTTAAGCATGAAATTATAACAGATCATTTTAAATATCAAGGTCCTAAAAATAAATCTTTCTATCAAGGCACAGCAGGTCTAGATCTACTAGCCTGTTAACATCCACCAGAGTGGGCAGATGGCAGGAAAACCATGGTGGAGAGCTTGCTGCATACAAGTTTTGTTGCTTTCTTTTCTGGGGATCATGAAAACCTAGGCAGCTCAGCTCTAGGACTGCACTGCTGGGGCTGGTATCGGAAGGGACATGGGAGCAGAGCCAGCAGCACAGCCAGAACAAGCCTGATGTCCCCCAGAACATCATCCTGCATGGTGCCCTGGGCTCTTCCACTTCTACACAGCCAGAGGAGCAACATCAGCTGAGAGTCGCCTGCAATCTCGAGGTAAGCTCTCTCTCTGGGTCTCACCTCTGTGGGAGTCGTCTGTAAGAGGGCTTTTGTTATTTCTTCACCCCAGGAGGTCTTCCTACAAGAAAAGTGTGCCTGCAGCACCCTACACAGCTCTGTGTGGTACCTACACCCCCATTCCATGGAGGGTCCCCACACCCTTACAGTTAAACCAGGACTCTTGGCCAGATCACATCATGGCTCCCTCTCCAGGCACTGGACCTGGATTTCTTTCCCTTAAAATCTAGGGAGACATGGGAAAACACAGAAAGAGATCGGCCCATGCAGCCAAAAGGAGAAGGCATGGACTTACACCATGGGAGATGCTCCCAGGTCTAGTTTAAGCTCATCAGATGTTTCCACACTGTAGTCCAATGAGGCAACACCACATGGAAATAACAGCCCCAGAACTACAGTAGCCTGACACCAACTTTCATCCAGCTTCTAGCTACCTTGTGCTACATCAAAGCGTCCTCAGTGTCATATCTGGGGCCTCAGAGCAAGCCCCAGGGCTCAGATTGCAGAAATGCTTATGCCAAAACCTCCCGTGCAGACCCATCAGTCATACAAGACAACCACAGTCCCTCTCTCTGGTCCTGGCCCCACACAGTGAGCTCCCCACAGGCTGCAGCAGAGCTGCCCAGCCCCTTCCCCTCCTTCCAGACCGCTGGTGGATCAGAGGTGATGTACAAACAAAAACTCTTTGTGTAGAATAAGCCGTGGGTAAGAGCAGGTTGCGGCGGAGCTCTGCTGTCCCCAGACACACTGCTTTTTCTTTGCATGCTGTCTTTACCTTAAGAAACCCCAATCACTCTAATCCCTGGGAGTAAACTGCTCCAACCACAGCCCAGACAGCTGCTCACTGCTCAGCACTGCTTGCCTGGCTTCAGCCCCAGCTGAGAGGGAGCAAGGAGGAACCAAGACCTGCAGCCAGATGCTCCATCAGCCCCTCAGGAGCTCCTAACCACTCAGGGCAAGCAAGCCACAGCCTCTCTGTGTGATAAGCTATTTTTCTTTGGGTTTGGCATCTCTAGTTAACCCCTTCCCTACCTCCTCAAGGGACAGGAATGATCCAGACCTCACTTCAAGATCCCTCTGTAGCAGCACTCCCCAAGATTCAGAAGGGCAACAAAGCACAGCAAGACACAAGGGAAACATTTGCCCAGAAAATATGACACTCCAGCCAAGCCCACCTTCACCCTCAAATAATTAGGCCAAATTATCTGGGCTATACCCATCTGTGTGGCCCAGGGCTAGACCCTCACCTTTTTGCTTCCCTGTAGTGGGTTCCAGGTTGGCTGTTTCTATTGGGGCCATAAGTAACCTCATCTGACAGGTACTGCAGCCTGGAGATTTCCCTGTTATGGTCCTACCCGGCTATAAATATCGTTTTCTTCTTCAGGGAAAGAGCATCCGACCCAAAGTGTATGAAGCTTCCTGACAGGCTGGGAAAAGAGAATAGAAGAGGTTTAAATGTCAGCTAAAACAATCTTCATTTTCTTTTCTAAATTTGCAAAGCTCCCCGAGTCACTGGAGTGAAGCATTTGCCTGTTTGAAGTTCAGCCTGAAAATCCTTTTGCAAAATATTTGCTGAAACACAATAATGTTGGAATTGGAGGGGATTAAAACGGCTTCTGTCCTTGCCCCATCCCCCCTAAAGCCCCTCTTTAAGAGGGTTTCTGTAGAGGCAGGAACTTAGGTCCCTATGCCTTGAAGTCGCAAGACAAAAGAGAGGGGGAAAGAAATAAAAATGTAAAGCTCCTAACATCACTATTATTGAAATGCCTCATTTGACATTTTGACTGTTTCAATTAGCTAACAAGGAACGCTCCACTTAATCCACCCTCAGATTCTGAGAGAAACTAAGTCTTTCCCTTCCCCCCTCCCGGATGCCCCCCTGGCAGCTACTTCCCAGCCTCCAGAGAAATCCCAGCCCAGGTGACAGCTTCTGCCCCAGGGAAGCCATCAAGCCAGAGCCTACCCAGCCCAATACTGGCTGACATTAGGGAGCAGTCTTCCCCCAAACCCTATGCACTTTCAGACACAGCACCAGAAAGTCTGGGGAGGAAGCAAAAGAGCACCCCAAAAAAAACCAGCCAATGCCTTTTCTTACAACTTCAGGAAACAGAAGAGTAACATGGTACTATCAGACCATCAAACAGCTAGCCTCTCTCTCTTTTTAGGATTCATCAACAAGGACCCCTTGCTGGTTTGAACTGCAACAAGCTGAAAAATTATCTGCAATGATTTGGTACCTGCAAGAGGATTAAACACTGTGAAAACATTCTCCACCTCCTGCACATGGTCCTGGACTAATTCGACTGGGTTAATTTTATTTCTCCAGGATTTACCCGCCGCTGTGATTTTATGTCAAGGAAGCTGAAGTGCTGGGAGCTCTCCTGTTGGCAGATGTAATGGCTAGAGCTTTCCTCCACAAAGCATTTTACCACCTTCAAATACACGCACATACGGTCTCCGTCCCACGGGTGAGCTGCTGCATGCTGCAGGCTGGGAGGGGGACTTATGGCCATTAGAGGGGAGACACTACACACTCCATAAAGTCAGGGTGATCGCTTTCAGCTGGGGGAGCTCTCAGGGAGATTGATTACCCTACTGGGAGCACTCTACTTGCCTTGGGCAGAAAAGCAATTCAGCAGCTCTTCCATGGCCTGACTTTCACAGACAGCTCTCCAGGCACCACCAAGAGTATTTTCTCCCACGTTTGGAGGTGGAGGAGAGCACAAGGAAGGAATAAGCACACAAAGCCACACAGACATTTGATGTCCACAGGACAACACCTCACCCAAAAAACTGGGGTCTTGGAGGCAGTAGGCTCTTACAGACATCAGTCAGGCAATGTTGTCCACCCTTTGTGGGTGGCTCCTGTGAGAAGCTGCTAGAAGCTTCCCTGGCTCCAAGGCAGACCTGCCACTGGCCAAGGCCGAGCCCACCATTGACAGTGGTAGCGCCTCTGGGAGAACGTATTTAAGAAGGGGAACCTGCAGCAGAGAGGGGAGTGGAATGTGACAGAAACCTCTGTACAGACACTGAGGTCAGTGAAGGAGGGGGAGGAGGGGTGCCGGATGAGGCTGATGGCCCTGCAGCCTATGGTGAGACAGCAGGCTGTCCCCCTGCAGCCCACGGAGATGACCAGGGGAGCAGATGCCCACCTGCAGCCCATGGAGGACCCCACACTAGAGCAGGTGGATGCCCCCAAAGATGGCCACAACTCCACAGGAAAGCCCACACTGGAGCAGTCTGTGACTGAAAGACTGCAGCCCATGGAAGGGACCCATGCTGGAGCAGTTCATGAAGAACTGCAGCCTGTGGGAAGGACTCACGTTGGAGAAGTTTGTGGAGAACTGTCTCCCATGGGAGGGACCCCACGCTGGAGCAGGGGAAGAGTGAGGAGTCCTCCCCCTGAGGAGGAAGGAGCGGCAGAGACAATGTGTGATGAACTGACCCCAACGCCCATTTCCCCTCCTCCTGCACGGCTGAGGGGGAAGAGTTAGAGAATTCGGGAGTGGAGTTGAGCTGGGAAGGAGGGAGGGGTGGGGGGAAGGTGTTTTAAGATTTAGTTTTACTTCTCATTTTCCTGTTTTGATTTGATTGGTAACAAATTAAACTGTTTTGGTTTTTCCCCAAGCAGAGTCCGGTTTTTGCCCACAACCATAAGTGGCGAGTGATCCCTCCCTGTCCTTGTTTCAACCCACGAGCTTTTTGTTCTATTTTCTCCTCCTCATCCCACCAAGGCCAGAGGAGTGAACAAGCAGCTTTGTGGTGCTTTATTGCTGGCTGGGCTTAAACCGTGACACTGTCCCAAGCAAGGGCAATATTCTCCACGGGAGGAGAGCAAAATCGTGCATGTTTGGAATAGCCTTTTCCATTGCTACTTTAATAACTCCCATAACCTCAGCTTGCCACAGGTATGTTAGCAAGAGATATAATTTCCTCTATGCATGAGGAAAATAAAAACAAATACAAGTGTTTCCAGGATCATCTTTCCCAGTACAGCCTGCCTTCCTTTCGCACGGAAACCAGCCGGCCTTGTAAGAGCTGTGCCAGATGCCCCCAGCTCCTAAATACAAAGCTAACTTCCATCACATGGCTCTTCTCAGCAAAAGGCTTCTGCTGTAGTTCAGGAAAACATTTGTGTGCCAGGCAGCACTTAACTGAGTGCAAGTCTGTGTGCTGTGGTAAACTAACCCTAATCCTCTTCTGAAATATCTTGGCTATCTTTGAGCTCCTAGCCCCAACAAAAGGCAAACAGACCGTCATAAAGACTAGCAAGAAACGCTACGTCCCTGCATCCAGCCTCTGAGCAGTGCCAGAGTTACAGCAAATAATCACTCCAGCTCAGCTTTGCTTTAAACCAGTCCCAGTGCTTCCCTGCTCTACAATCACTGGAAGGGATCAGCATGTTTCTGCTCTAACATGCAAGAGCTTGTCACTAGCGTCCCAAGTTCATGACCAGCCCATAACTAGCTGTACTTGTGCCAACATCTGCTTACTCTAAATAGTTCTTCTCCCTACCGACTATTTCTGCTCCAATACACATGCAGCACATCACCTCTCAGCCTTGATTTTGTGAAGCCAAACTCAAAGTGTGATGGGATCTTCACGCCTCTGAATTTCTCTGTGGGCTCCTTTATACCTGCTCCCATTTGACTTCATCGATCTTCAGAAAGAGTGGCCAGACCACCCCCGTTATTCCTGATGTGGTCTCACCAAACTAGCTGACAGCAGTGCTAACATTTCCCCCAGCCCACCAGGAACATCTCATGGGGGCTTCCTACAATCCCTGTTACTCCAACGTTGGCTGCATCTCGTCATCATGGTGCCTCATACTCCTTGGAGAAAACACTAACCAGAAAGTTACAAAAGTCCCAGGATTGGGTCTCCTGGAAGGAAAACAAAAAAATTTAACAAATCCTAGAGACTTGGACTGGAGTCCCAGCCCTCCATCACCACAGCTTTGAGATACAGAAGATTTACTCTGTCCTTCAGCTCCATCGGCCAAGCAAAGAGAAGAGACGCACACTGGAGAGCTGGGCAGGATAACCAAACCCTCCCCACGGTTTGGAGGAGAGTGGCCCTGCAAAGAAAACAGACTAAACTTCCCATATCGCCCCTGAAACACGTTATCCCTCCAGGGGAGTTCTTCTCATTCCCTCAGCATGCTGACACTCAGGCACCCTCACCTGCATGCTGCTGAGAAAGCCCCAGACATCTGGGGCATGAATTTCCTTCAGCTTTTCCCCAGCATGGGCAATACCAACTTTGTTTAGACAGGGTTGCCTCACCCTAGCTTTGCTCCTCTGCATTCCCACACAGGAAGGCAGCATGGAGAGCTGGAAAGGTCTTTAATTCCTGGGAAGGACAGCTGAAGTCCCATCAGCTCAGCCCCACACCCAGGAGCTTCCTTACCCACAAATAGAGTTGTCCTTCATAAAAAAAAACATCACCATGCCTGCAGAAGGGACCTGGCAACAACTTCTCCCTCCTAGGCAATTGCCCAGATGATCCACAGTCACAAAATACCTGGTGCATCCCAACCAGAGTCACCTCTATTAATCACAGCCCTCAGCAGTTAAAGTTATTTAATTCAGAGGTGAGAGAAGCTGCTCCACTCTTTATGTCCAAGGGTTAAACTTGCCCCAGCCACACACTAAACACATTTTTTACAATCTGGCAGTGATCCTTGCCTATTAAGCATCTCTGGCTTCAGAGAAGAGGTATTGATTTATTTCACTTTTATGGCTGGAGGTATTTATTCCTATTTGCTTTCTCGCTTCTTCACCCCAGCTGGGGTGGGGGGGATGAGGAAGAGAAAAAAAAAAATTACAAGGCTGGTGGAGCCAAGAGGTGATGACTCATGGTTTTCTGATGGAGGGCATGAAGGCTGGGACAAGGGAGGTGGGGACCAGCTCCTGGGCTACGCCAGGCTTTGTCACAGCTTTTATTTTCATGATGAAAAGAGGCAAATATGTGGCTGGAAGAAAAGGAAATCACATCAAACTTCAGAGGGAAGGTTCCTATCGAAGTCTGCGTCCCCACAGGGTGCTTTGTGAGTTAGAGCTTGATTGATTTGTACCAGCTAAGGACCTCAGCAAATGTCTCCCGTGGGAAGAATGTCAACGCTTTCCCGTATCTTAAAGCCAATCTGGAAAGGAAGATAAAACCACACTGCTGCAAGAGATGAGTGTGGACTAACATCCCTGATTTTAGCCCATTCTCCATACTGCCGCAGACACCCATTTCCAGGCAAGACACCTGGACAGGGCTCCCACTCTAGTTTCTAACACTGTATTTCAATCTCCTCCTGCTATAACTGATGTTGCAAGGCAGCTGGCTTTGTTCTGCAGGGCCAATACAAATGCACATTTGCATTTGCACCCTTCCAGATGTTTCTTTGCATACAGGTGACGTGCCATGAGATGCCTGGGGAAGTGATAAAAGCAACAGGATGACAGTTCAGACTCCTCCAAGGCAGCAGATGCTCTGGCTCATCACACGACCCCATTTCACATGCCCAGCTTGTTCTGCCTCCTAGTTGGGAGTTTGCTTCTCAGAAATGCCAGCAAGTCACTTGCTATAAAAAAAATAAACACGTTCATTTTCAGCAGCATCCAATGTCAATGCACCAGCTTTAAGCTCTGCCACAGAAACTTCTCGTGACACAGGACCAGACACAAAGTATCCTGCTCTCCTGTGACTGCCTGGACTATTTTGGTAGCAGGAGAGTTTGGGGAGAGGATGCCTTCCACTCCCACATGCATGTAATGCGGATGCAACACAAGCCTGTGGTCCGTAGGCACCATCTTAGGATTTCCAGAAACATAGTTTGTATTTCAGTTTCTGAAATCCCACAGCACAAGGTATGGGGACAGAAAGTGAGCAAGGGCCTGGCTGAAGCACTGGAAATTGGGAAAAGAAAGTGAGGTAAGTACCAGGGGCTGTGGGGTAGAAGAGCAGGGGTACCTGGACAAGGAGAGGTGGAACAGGTTTGAGGGAGGTGGGACGTGCATTTTTGAAGCTTTGGGGTGAGAAGGGTTGGGAGCTTGGGACCCCATACAGAGCAGCAGCAGCCCTGGAGCACAGAGCACCCCAAGTCAGGGCCTGTGGTCAGGGACAGGGGAAAAAAAAAAAAAAAAAAAAAAAAAACCACAACAAAAAAAAACCCAAACCAGTAAGGATTTCTGCGCAGAATTAGGGGCCACTCAAAGACACCCTTCTTTACACCCCACTGAAAAACTGCAAAACCCAGGGTCTCCAGTCAGCCCCAAGGTCCCAAAGACTTAATCCCCCCCAAATGCCTTGGTGCATCCTCTGACAACTTAGCCTAGCCCCAGGAAAGGAAAATTTGAGCTCCCATCCTATCTGCTTGTTTGCCATCCCTCCTGCTTCAGAGAGAAGCCTGCATTTCCATTCATCAAACACAACATGCAAATACAGAAAGAATGAAAGGAAGAAGTGAGCAGGCAGTCAGGCTGGTGGCAGATAGCACAGGAGCCACCACTGAGCCCAGCCAGTTCACGCTTCATTAGCATCCTCCCTCACCAAGCTGCGAGCACAGCCTTTCAGTCTGGCTACACACAGACAGAGAGGGAGGGAAGGAGGTACATTTTCCATTCGGAGCCCATCTCCCCCCCTTCCAAAAGCCAGCTAACCCCCATTGAGGCTTCCTTGGGCTCAAAGGTGCACACTTCTGCTCCAGCGTCTCCTGCGCTAGTTAAATATACCTTCAGGCAAACGTCAAGAGTGAGCCCAGTTTGAAACTTATTGTGTTGTCAAGATGACAAGTGCTCTGCCAGGCTGTTAGTCTCTGCTGCCCTTTCTCTGTCTGTTCCCCCTCCCGCTCTGCTCATTAGAAGCTCCCTTGATAAACCAAGACTGTTTCGTGGTTGTTTTTTTTTTAATCATTTAAATGTTTTCTTAACTTCAAAACATCAACAGCTTCAGGACTGAAAGAAGAATGCTTTCCCTCCAACACAGATGGAGATTCAGCCCACTGCAACATGGCACGGTGGGTTGGTGGACAGAGAAGAGCCTCAGTGTGTTGTACTCATGTGGCAGTAAGCAGAGGCCAGCCTGGAGGTCTCGATCCCCCGTGTGGACTGGCTGCTGCCAGCTCACCTCAGCCTGGCAATCCTGCCGAGGGAGTCAGGGAGCCAGTCACCACATCCTGCTACAGCTTCATCTACCCCAGCTTTCTCCATTCTCACCTCCAATATGATCTTCAAAGCCCCCTGCTTCTGTCCTCCACATGATAGCCTTCACAGGCAACCCAAATCTGTGTTTACCCGAGGCTAGAGCCAAGGATGGATCCGGAGTCTTGACGACACTCATGAGCATCAAGAGCACAAAGCAGAAAGTCCTGACAAAGGAGCCCAGGAGCCAGGCAGGAACACAGGCTGAAAGTCAGACATCTCGAAGTCCAAACCAGAAGCTAGGGACAGAGCCCAGCAGCAAACAGCTCAGTCACGACTGATCCCAGCATGGGACTGCAGTGACCCACGGGACAATTGGTCTCACTGTCTTCAATGCTTCCCCTTTACCTTCAGTAAAGTCTGCTTGTGGCACATTCCTCCCCACATGACCCTGCCAAACCTCAGGGCAAGGGGAGAGCAGACCCTTACCCCACTCCTCCAGCAATGGCATGGTGTCATAGGGAAAGGCATCGAAGGGTTGACTCTGGTCTTGGCTCTCTGCAGGACAGAGAGGAGGGGAAGATCAGCAATTTGGGACATGGCTTTCTCCTTCCTGGCCTCCTTCGCAGTCCCTGTGCCTCTGTGTCCTTGGACTTCTGCTCCTGGTTGCTGGGTCCTTTAAGCTTATCAGTTAAGGTTGGAGTTAACTGGTTTTGAGAAGCACAAACCAAATTCCCCTTGAAAACAAGCTGGTGCACTGAACCTTCCTACAGTCCTTTTCTATCGCATCATCTTGCCTGGGTTCCTCAAGGCAATAAAATAACTCTTTCGCCCCGTTAGATGTGCTCGAAAGCATCCTGACCAGCAGCCCAAGCCCCTGGAAGAGCTTGCTTTAAGTCTTGGCCAAGCCATTGAATCAAAACAGCGTCAGAGGGGGAAATGAACTAAGCATTTTCCTCTGCCTGCAAACAAAGGCCTGGAGGTGAGGAAGAGAGGCCATCTGAAACAGAAGGGACCCACGGGACTGTCAGATTCTCGCCACAATTTACCCTTCCTGTCAAGCCACACTCCAGAGTTAAAGCTTTCAGTTTTCACTTATACCCTGGCTTCCTCAGGAAAAGAGGTTTATACAGCCATGCAATGTGCCTGCCCACCTGGCTCCCCAACACATGCTCCCCAGCAATTCTGGGACCAGCTGATAAAGACAGAGGTATTGTAACAAGAAGGACAAGTGGTCAGAGGAGAGATTCTGCTGCTGCTCAGAGCAATCTGCTGAGCAGCATGGTGAAGATAGATCTCCACTGGCTTCAGTGGCTCTCATGGTGTCTCCAAGCAGCAGCAAGTCCTGCACCTGGGGCTGAATGGCCATGGGAGTCTGCCTACCTCACCTGGGCTCTTCCCACATGGTCAATCCATTCTCCAGGGCTGGCTCCCATTCCTTCCATGAGCACACGCAGCATCTGGCACAACAGGTCCCTAGCCTGAGCAAGAGCTTCTTGATGCCACTGACAAATAAATAACCATGATTAGCTCCTCTAAATGAGCATTCCCATCTTCTAATAAACATTGTAAAAAAGGAGAAATGAGACTTAATTCACTTTTATTGTCAAAACTGACATGTTGCAAAATCTTAATTGGACTGAAAAGAGTTTCCAGTAAGGAGATGCTGTTTAACTAACTCATTAGCAGCAGCCCGACAGAGACGGACGCTCCAGTTTTAGAAGGAGGTGAAAAGGAAAAACAGATCCCACCCCATCCCCACTTGCCCATGCCCAGACACAATGCATCCCTCAGATAGCCCCAGGAAGCCACTCACATTGAAGAGTCTCTTCTTTAATTCAGGTACACAGCCGCCAGTGTAGCACACACCAACTTAAACATCTGCCCTGTGTTCCCTTCCACCAACCTGTATCTGTCAGTAACAACCCCAAAAAGTGAGCTGTGGGCAGTTACGCTCAAATTGAAAGTATTTGAGTCCTTTGCAATTCCCATTCCTATGCACTACCTACAGAATATTCAAAAGTCCCTTAGAAACAAGGGCTCTTTGTAGGCTGTGCTTCAACCTTTTCTCCAGCACCGTTTCCACACCCGGGTCCTCACAAAGTCTTGGGAAGGATGGCAAGGAGTGTAGCTCCTCACCTTTCTCCCAGAAAGCAAAGGGACCACTTTGCCTCATGTATAAAAAAATATAAATCAACCCAGGGACCAAGTCAGATAAAACATCACCCCAACAAGGCAAACTTTCCAGTAAATTGTGAAACCCAGGGGCTAGAATGGAAAATGCTGTGTAGTTGTCACTGCCACCCCGAACATCTTGGACTCAGACAGACAGACAGCTCTGTGCCAGTTGTTCTACCCAGCAGATCTGGAGCAGCGCCTGGCTGGTTTACTCCAGCTCTCTCTGTCCCAATGCAGATAAATTTAGTTTTCTGCTCTTGCTGCCTGGGGAAGAGTAGGGAGGGGGAGCTGACATCTTTCAAATGAGACCTTAAAAATAAGCTGTCTGCATGTCTGGACGTTGAAGAATCCCAGGCAGAGCTTTGTCTGGATAAAAGCTTGTTCCAGCACCCTAACCAGGTTGTACCCTAACCAGACTGCTACCCACCCAGAAACAGTTACACTTCAGTAGCATAACAATCCTTGTTCATAGCACAATTGTCATGACTAGCATATTTTGCTGTGTCTGGGATGCTCTGCGGGTGCCACCATGCTATGTGCTCTATACACATGCAGCAACAGTCCCTGCCCTTCATTTCTTACAATCTTGACAGAGATCTGGAGGACAAGGGGCCAGAGCAGAGCCAGAAATAAAAGTCCAGATCACCCATCTTCCATAACTGTGACCCGCTCCAGTCGCTAGCCCAGCTTCCTTTCCAACGAGATGCTTGCTCTCCCTGGGGCTGAAAGCGGCTCTGTAAAGGCAAGTAAGCATTTGATAAAGAAAATAACAGGATGAATAAAACCATGCGTTTGAACAAGAAAGCTTTTGCTCTGATCTTTAGTGCTGCAGTATGTTTTGACCTACTATTGCAAGACTCAGCTACATCTTCCCTCCCTCCAAATGTGACAGAAAGCAAAAAGGAAGCTGCGGCTGATGCCGCAGAGCCCTGTGCTGGGATTCCAGCTGACAAACAGCATCAGCAGAGCTGCCCACACACACACAGATTAAAACCCACACCCTCCGCTCTCCTGTCACCTGCAGGAGGAAGCGCATGCATACATACATACATAAATACATATGGGCCTGATTCTCCACTCAGACGCCTGGTGAAATACCAGCAGCCTCCAACAGGTCTGTACGCGAGGAGAAACACACCCACGAGATATATTTCCTAATGAGGGATGACATTTACCAGCTACCACAGATCCTACCTTACCAAGAATAAAACTTACAGGCAGAAACATGTCTGCTTGGGCAGGGCTGTTTTCTGGCAGTGAGCCAGCAGGGTGGAGGTGGGCTAAGGCTCCAAACAGTCCTAGTAGCGATGGTGCACAGAAAACATAGGGACCACACAGCCACCCAACACGTATGAGGAGCTGAGGCTAGGTTTGCAAGTGGCATCTGCTCTTGTGCAGCATCCAAGGGGAGGATTAATGACTCTAAGTGGCCTTCTTCATACAGCCTCTCCAGGCTGTCTGGCTACTATACAACCCTGTTGGCTTATCAGCTTTGTGTTGATACAGAGGGAAGAGGGACATTTAGCACCACTATCAGAGGCTTGCAGAGCAATGAAGACCCCCAAAACCTCTAACAAACTGCTGGGATCCCACCCAGGACAGGATTTCAACTCAGAGGTTTGTTCCAGAGAGCTTTAGTGCCAGCTCCTCTTCAGCATGGGCAAGCCCTGAACCACACAAAAACTAAGAGCATTTTGCAATGGACTCCAAACCGTCGCTGGACGTGCCTCATCTGATTTACTATTGCTGCCAAGGAAGGTAGATTTATTCCCAAATTTAGCGGCTGCCAAATCAATGTAAGAGTGTTCACATGAGGGTTTGCCACAAGCTTATATTAAGCCAGGGCCGGACTTTCACACTGAACATCCCTTGCCTCGAGAGGCATCGAACCCACAGCAAGCAGTGGCCTCTCTCCATCATGGCGTGTGTTGCTCATAAGGTATCTCACTCCTGCCTAAATCCAGTGGTGATCCTGTTCAGAGCTGGTCACCCACCTTTCACAGATGACACAGTGACAGAAGTCAAGGAGCTGACAAGGAAAAGAGGTCAGTGCTCCAAATTGTTCTTTTAAACTTCAACCCTAGCTTGGCATGCAGGGCATGTGGCAGCGGGTTTACTTTTCAGCAAACAAGTTTCCTTTCTTCCAATCAACTCTGAGGCAATAAGAGGTGGGTTTCAACACGGTATAAATCTGCCAGCAGCATATCAAGGCTTCTGAATAGCAAGGGCACAGACAATTGTCCAGTGGAAAAGAAAAAAAGGTCAGAGCAGTAACTCTTGCAGTATTTGTTCCACAAACAGAGAAGGTTTACACAGCTTTTCTGGGCAATTATTGGGCAGGAAATAAATCTCAATGGAAACTCATCTTCTTCTCCCGCTTTCCATCTGAATCTCTTTGCCTCACGCCCCTAGCAACGTCCCCAAAATGCTTTGCAACAAGATGTCAGTTACACAACCCAAGGCTGTGCCCCAAGAGCCAGTGGAGAACTGTATTAAATTTAATAGCATTGCTCCAGGTAATCTATGACCGCTTATAATCAATTGTCCATGCCCGCTGCAGCATGACTATAGCCATCTTCCCAGGGCTGCAGGTGCAGCACTGGCAGAGAAAGCTTCTGCATAGCTGGAGATGAAAATTAGTTCTCACACAACCTTGAGTGCATGGAAAGGCTGGGGAGGCAGCCAGCCCACCCCTGCTGCCATGCTCCTGTTAAGCCAGGGTTCAAGGCTTCAAGGTCCTCTTGGTGGATTGGAGAGCCCAGGCATGAACACGCCAACTCCAAAGAGACTATTATCCGTGCCGGGAGTGGGGGGGGAACACCAAGGAGGAGCCAGTCTCTCCCCATTGGCATCAACTTAATGAGGCAAGAAAAGGATCACTGTCTCTGTTTTATGCAGAGGGAAATGATGCACAGGGGGACAGGAAGGATTTCTCCTCTACTGTGGCAGAGCTGGGAATAAATCAGTATCTCCTGCAGCCCTGACACCCCGTACCTCCTCCACGCTCTGTGGCACCAGTGTTGTTCTACCGCCTGGGACCGGCTCCAGGCTCCTCTGCAGCACTGGCAAAGCAGAGCAGCAGCAGCCCCAGGTGAGGGACCAGGGCTGGGAGAGCCAGGCCAGGCAAAGCAGGCAGAGGGGAGAGCTTCAGGAATGGGGCTTGCTACTCCCACTCTCACCACACAGGTAGGAAACACTATCATACAAACCTACATGCTTCCCTCAGCGTAAGCAGCAGGAGTTAGCTCAAGGCACCACCAAAAACTGAAGACGAGGCAGCCCCGGATCCCAGGTCAGCTGTTACCACTATGCCAGACAAGTTCAAGCAAGATCTGGGTCTACCTTTTCTTTCTGGTCTGCAAAACAGATCTAGTCCTCCCAAGACTGGTATACTTGGATTCATAAAACTCCAGGGAACCAAATCACGTACAAACTGGTCATCTGATCTCTTGCTCAGACCTTTGCTGAACATGGTGCTTGCTTTCCAGCCTGCTTGGCTCTTCTGGGGACCTCGGCAAGGGGCTGTATTTTCTTGCCAGCTCCCAGGTGGGAAGAGTTACAGGACCTCAGTCTACATGTGCTGCATTTCACAGTGCCCAGCAGCAGGAATATACCCCTGGCTCTGCAAGTCTTCCTCTCCTCCTCTTGACCGCAAGCAGGTTGAGCCCATAATAAAACATGGTCAGGAGAAGCCAAGTGAGCTCAATCCCCCTGGGAGCTGCAAGGACTTCACAGAGAGGCCAAAGGCACGCAGCAACTGGCTCCTCAGCCAGCCCATCACCCAAGGGCTTTTGAGGGTCCTGCAGTGTGAGCCAAAAAGATTTTGCTTGAACTAATGCTGTCTGTGTGGGACAGGAGCCTTCTAGCAGGCCTCCAAGCTTTCCTCCATCCTCCCTCCCTTGACAGTGATGGACAAAGAAAGTACCTGTTGCTTTGGCATCCAGGAGAGATGATAAACACAGGCACAGCCTCTGAGAAGTGGTCTCCATCCAGAGTCATATCAGGAACCCTGGGAAAGGCAGAGGGTATTTAGCCCAGCATCCCCATCACTCAGGCACTGAGCAGAGCTAGGTCAGGGACGTGGTAGCAAGTGATAGCTCTAAGCATGCAGGAGCAATTACAGTCCTCTCTCTAGAAACATTATCCTTCCCTAACCTCCCAGCTATTCTCCAACCAAATGGCAAGGCCCTATTTCCACAAACACACCCTCCACACACACTGACTGCGTCAGAGTGAGCAGAGTCCTCCATCTGCATCCTCAAGCACACATGAGAAACGAGCTGAGCATCATTAATGCCAAGCCCTTTACCAGAAGCTCCCAGTCACTGCAAGGGAGCCTGTTATGGGTTTGTGTGGTGTGGGGTTTTTTTTGGTAGCGGGGGAGGGGGCTGCAGGGGTGGCTCCTGTAAGAAGCTGCTGGAAGCTCCCCCAGCTCCAAGTCAGACCCGCCTCNCCCCCTGCAGCCCATGGAGGTCCATGGTGGAGCAGAGGCTCCCAAAGATGGCGGTAACTCCATGGGAAAGCCCGTGCTGGAGCAGCGTGTGACTGGAGAGCAGCCCGCGGAAAGGACCCGCGCCAGGGAAGTTTGTGAGAAACTGCAGCCCGCGGAAAGGACTCACATCGGAGAAGTTGGTGAAGGACTGTCTCTTGTGGGAGGGACCCCACGGTGGAGCAGGGGAATAGTGAGGAATCCTCCTCCTGAGGAGGAAGGAGCGGCAGAGACAACGTGTGGCAAGCTGAGCCCCTAACCCCCATCCTCTGTTCCCCTGTGCCGCCGGAGGGGAGGAGGTAGAAAGAACCAGGAATGGAGCTGAGCCGGGAAGGCTGGAGGGGTGGGGGGGGAAGGTGTTCTGAGGTTTGGTTTCACTTCCTAATATCCTTGTTTTGATTTGATTGGCAGTAAATTAAATTGATTTTGTTTCTTCCCCAAGTTGAGCCTGTCTTCTGCCCGTGACCATAAGTGGGGAGTGATCCCTCCCAGTCCTTATCTCGACCCACGAGCCTGCCTTTGGATTTTCTCCTCATCCCACCGCGGTTGGGGCAGGGGGGAGTGAGCGAGCGGCTGCGTGGTGCTTTGTTACCAGCTGGGCTGAAACCACGACAGACTCCCATCACCTCCAAAAACCCCGGTACCTCCCTGACAGACAGGCAGTTGTCTGAGCAATCAAGCCCAAGCAAATTTCATCACATGGAGGGAAGGACAGCCAGAAAACTACCGTCCAGACTGCTAAAACCCCTGGTCCCCTGAGGTCACAAAATCCAAGTCACTTTCACTGAGGAACTGATAAGAGGCAGCGGGGTGCTAAGCTGTCCACTTCAGCCCAGTGCGTATCTCAGAGCTTTTCCAAAGCTCGGCACAAAAGGGAACTGCACAGCTTGCCTGAAAAGCAGTCGCTGGCCTCCTGAACAGAAACATTGCCATCTAGAGGCCCCTTGCCTTGTTTGTAGAAGGGCTTGGGAAAACTTGGGAGGAATTTCCACCCTCCACAGGCCCCTGTAGAAGAAGAGAGTTGTTAGCAGGGACAGGGGACCTGAGGTTTAAGAGTGCAGCACGGGCCAGACTCCAAGAGATTTCAATCAACATTAGATAACAAATGTTGTAACTCTTGGGACTGTCTTTTCTCCTCGGGAGAACTTGGCCAGAGCTTAGGCGACTGTTCCTCCTGCTTTGGTGTGTTTGAAGGGTTGCCTTGGCCTCAGCAACACACTTGGAGAGATGTGAGCTGGGGAATCTTCCCCATGCCCATAGGCAGACCATCCCAAGGTGACCAAGCTGTCCTGTGGGGAGACACCAGTGGAGCCTTACTGGAGAGTCTGTGAAATAGACACAGGTGTAGAAGCACCTGGCTCAGCTGTAGATCTCAAGGCCTTTCTGCACACAAGGAAGGGCCAGCCACCCAGCAAAGTCCTCTGTAAAGGTGGACTTAGATCCCAGCAGGCCCCACTTTGGACGAGGCCCCTGTTCCACAGCAGAGACAGCCTCCCTAAGCTTTTTCGGCCCACGCTCCTCTCCAAGTTAGCAGCCCCTCACATGCTGCTCTGTCTCCATCACACAAGACCAGAGGCACGTCAGGCCACGTAGTGGCATATCAACCAGCATCTGGTCAGCAGAGAGGCAGGTCCTCCAGAGTGTGGTTCAGGCAGCAAACAAGTGTCCCTTGCAGGGTTGCCTGCAGTGTCCTCCACTGGCACATTCAGTGCTGCAGAGATCACACCTACACCAAAGGCCCTGGGAATCCCAGCCCCCGGAAACCTGAGGGACAGCAGGGGAGGCTGGAGGTGGCTGAGCAAGGCCTGCAGGTGGTCACACAGGCCGTGAGAGCAAAGAGCATGCAAGCACAGAGAAGCCACCCCCTCTCAAGCCCTGAAGGGAGCTGAAACAAGCACAAGGAAGACAGAGCCCTGACAGCAGGGGCAAGCTGGACACAAAGCTGGGGTCAGCAAGGCAAGCAAAGCGGGGGCTTGGATAGACCACAGGGCAGAGGATGTGTCAGGGAATTCAGTCAAGGTCAAAGGCAATGTTCTCATTTGGGGTAAACTGAGGCTGGCCCGCTGAAGTCAGTGGTTGTAGACTGGCTTGCACCAGCAAAGAACAGGAGCTGGAGCATGCAGCCTCCAAGCTGAAGAAACCTCTCAGCCCTACAGAGCAGCTTGTAAGCAAGATGCAGATCTCTGTAGGCTGCATTTTAGCTACTGGTCTCACCCTCCAAAGCCCCTAGCACTAGCAAGGGCTGTGCCACTATGCAGTCATTGTCACACCCAGAAAATGGCCTAGACACCCTTAACTCTGCCCCACGGCGAGTACACACCCTGCTGCAATCCACCACCGCAGCAGTGGGACATGTCCTGGTGCTACCTCCACCTTTTCAAGCTCACCTGGGAGTGCCCTTCTCACACACTGTCTGCAACTTCAAGCACGTCCTCAAATCCAGACCAGTGCTTAGTCGGGAAGCTTTTGTCAGCAAAGATTAATTTCTGCGGTTTGCAGCTTTCTACCTGAGCTACCTCAGAGCTTGAGCTGTCTGGGGAGGAAGAGAAAAGATAATAAAATCCCCTGAATGTGTTGATCAGAAAGAAAGTCTTGTCGGGCGTCCCGCAGTCCTCTCACATTTTTAAACTGGTGAATCACTAACTACTAAAGAGTAGAAAAAAACCCGCCCACCCTGAGCCCCAGAAAACTCATCTGGGAAGGTGAGAGACTAGAAAAACACATTTGAGCAGGGGTTTTGAAAAGAAACCACTCTTCAGTCTTAATTAGGGCTGGTCCAGGCCAGGCAGCCATTAAGGTGCTTGCACAGGAAGCCGCAGTTAGTACCCACTAATGGATGAGTAAGAAGACACCCCAGGATTAAAGCTACCAGCACCTCTAAGGACCAATGGAGGGGAAGCTTTCTGGCAGCTTTTTCTTCCTCTCCTCCGCGGTCAGCAGGTTGACGATGGATGTCTGAGTCCCAACCCTCCTCTCCTGCAGCACATCATTTGATTTGCCGCAGACATGGGGCTGGAGGTCCCCAGCAGCGCTCTGCATGCCAGGAGAGGTCACCATCTCTTTGAATAACATCCTCTTGGAGTGCCAAAAAGTGACATCAAGCTTTGCCCCTTGCCACCCCATTGGCATCACAAGGACGCTAGTCAGAGTAGGGGTTACAGGAGGCACGTTCCCTGCCATCTCTGGCTGCCCACGCACAATTTATACCTGCTGTGTCAGACAGACATTTACATACGTTGGCGTGATTGCGCATACTGCCTCCCAGTAGCGGTGGCACTGCTTACGAAGGCAGGTGGGAATCCTGGTCTGCACCATGCCAGCCCAAGACCACCTCCATTCCCCCTCCATAGAGGAGATCTAATCCCCCTTAAGCTGCCGGCAACACTAGGCTTGCCCAGGGTAGATTACTGTTTGCACGCAGGAGATATTTGTAACACGAGACCATCTCTTAGGACACCGTTCTGCAATGAACCATGTTGGACAGTCCGAATCACTCAAAAGATTCATCATTGAGATCCTGAGACAATGTGACAACAAGCAACATGCCAGCGCAAGACACACAACCAGGATGCAGATCACATTGAAGACACTTGCCTCCCGACGTCCCTTTTCCAAACTTCCCTCCCCACCCCAGCACAGGCTTGCAAGCCTGCCTTCTGCTCTCTGACCCCACTTTGACAAGCACAGCTGGTCCACAGATCAGCAGATCAGACAAACAAGCAATGGCACATGGTTCACAGAGGCAGGGAGGAACAGTCGAAACACATAAAAGACAGAGCCAGCCACAGGGAGAGTCAGCACCATGAAACGGGGAGGCTCTGCAGAGCAAGGAACCCCTGGCCATCCCAGGTTGTGGGTAGAAAGCTCCCCTTCTCCCAGCATTTGCAGTTTCAAGTTACTAAATGGCCTTACTTTAAGACAACCCTGAACATCTCGTAACAATACAGGGTCTGCGACTGTGTCTTCTCCTTCTTCCCCTCCAAACACCACCTTTGCCGCTGCTCACCAGCCTAGATATGAACACATGTGAGCAGCCACCTACAAACATCACTGACCATTCTGGAGCCAGTTAGTATTTATAGTAGCATCTCTGCTGCCCTCTCCAGCTGGCAGGACCCAGGGATGAGGTGGGGCTTGAGGGCATCACTGCAAGGCACTCAGCCTGGCATTACAAACATTGTCCCACCACTGGGTTGGTCACCACAACATCTTCCATCACTGCAGCCGGCTGGGACCCTTGGTAATTTTCAGCTGCAAAGTCAGCATTCAGAGAGGGCTGGTGCTTCTCTCCCAGCCACAAACTGTATATTTAAAAACCAAAGTGCAGATAGGGAAGCGCTGGGGTGGGTGGCAAGATGGGGGGAGATGTTAATTTGTCCTTGGCAGAACAGCACCACAGCACCAGCAAATGCTTGGCTTTGAGGGCAGAGGAAAGCACTGGCAGCTACAAATTAGTAATCAATGTCGGGTAACAACAACAGCAGCTAATAATGAAGGGCTGATCAGCTTACTACGGCAGTAATTACTCCTGACACCAGCCCTCAGAAGGAGCATCCAGGCTTAGCACACTGTCTACCACAATGATAACCCAAGATAACTAGAAAAATTTTGTGCTGGAGAAAAGGAGGGGGAAGAGAAAAAACCCTCAGCAATTAGCAAGACTTGTGGTGCTAATTACACTCTGAATGGTGTGCACGCTTTGTCAGAGCTAACTTAAGCCTTCCCCATGACGCCAGGGAGGGATGCGAAGTGCCAGCACATCTTTCACAAAGCGGCAGTGACAAACGGTTTTGGCACCTGGTTATTTCCGAGAACAACACAACTTGCTGCTGCTGACACTGAACTCAGCACCGGCCCTTTGCCATCACAATTGGCTGGGGAAAAGCCTCTCACCTCCATACTGTAGAAATGGTTGGGCTTCTCTTCACATCACTAGGTGGTACTGAGCACACCTAATATGGGTACAGGACCAATTCAGGATGCAAGCCTTTTGGTATGAGGCACAGCCAATGCAAGACTAGAAATCTTAATTTACCGTGTCCAAGTTGTGTATGTTCAAAACATGCTGCATTCACCCACAGCCACTCAGGATCCTGTGGCGATGATGTTCTGCAGCGCTGCAGCAGCCCAGACACAAAGATCCCCATCACTTCCAGCACAACTACCGGTCCTCCTGCTGAAGAAAAGTTTCCGTCAGCATCCGTTCACCAGCAGAGGAAGAATTATTGCACCTGGCAGGGGTAGCAGTGTGAACGTGCGAACACGAGCGTGTTTCCCCCATGCGCTCCTTGCTGCTAGAACAGGTGAAAAAAAAAATATAACAGCCCCAAAGGCTTGTGATCGCACATGCCTCCTCACCCACTTCTCTCCCAAGCAGGCATAATTAAGTGCACCATTTTCTTGCACTTTTCATTCAAGCAGGCTGCCAAATTGCTCTCTCAGCAATGGTATGTATCTTATAGATGTGAGCTTCGCAGGAAGGCAGCTGCTTCGGGGTGTGGGTCACTGCAGTAGCCAGCACATGGAATTGTAAGTTCTGCAAGTCCAGAGACAAATGAAGAGGTTGCAGCATTCCTCCGCGCAGATCAATGCAGTTACAGCAGCAGGAGCATGCTGTAGCCAGTTCAGACCCCATCCTCCCAGGCTCTTCCCACTCCTCCAAGGTTCGCAGGCTTTGGCACCTTACAGGGAACAGGGGCTTCACCTCAGCAACGCATCTTTGCAGAGAGCCCTGCAACCCACCAACAATACAAACCAGACATTTCACCAGCCCGGCAAGATCCAGCAAGTAGAGAGACATCAGAGGTGCCCATCAGCTCTGTGTTCATGGCCTGCAAAACTTCCCAACCAGTCCCAAATGTGAGTCCTACCCCTTACCCTGCCTGCAAGGGTGCTCTGTGCCAGCCCAGCCTCCCCTAGCCCACTTGCAATGCTGTCATGCAGCCCACAATCCTATTACAGGGCAGCTCAGGGGGACGCGGCCTCCAGCCCTTGCACAAACAAAATCCCATTACAACAGAGATCCTGATTCCAGCCTTTATTTACAGAAATTATTATTACACGGGACCCTAAGGGAAATCACAGTTCAGGGCTTTATACACTGAATTCGTCATTGCTAGGGAAGAAGCCTCGTAACGCCTTGAGACACACTGAGATGCAAACTACCTCCAAGTTGTACGTCATGGTGGGGGGAAAAGGGGGAAAAAAAACCCCAAAACCAACAAAACCCAACCACAGACTAAGCCATTGCAGGAGAGAAAGGGAACAACATGTGTATTTCTTTTGTCCAGCCCAAGGCAATTTCCATCTGCAAGGTGCACTAAATCCTTTGTACCACTTGATTAAATTATGGCTGACCTAAGCACAGATTGTTGTTCTGCCAAAAAAAGAGCAGTCCAGCCTCAGCATGCTCCACAGGGCGAACAGCCACAGCCCAGTACAGGCACGTGTATAGCCTGAGGAGGGCTAGGAAGGGAAGGAGGGAGACACTGCGGGGCCAAAGCAGTTTGGAGCCACTGCCATGTGCGATATCGCAAGAAGTGCCAGCATCGACACTGAAAGCTGGGCTAAAGTGTCTGCTTTCAGATGAGAGAATACAGATGAGGAAGGGCAGCAAAGTCCTGTTGTGTCCTCCTGAGATGCCACATTTGGATGTGCAGGGAAAGTCAAGGCATCGAGCACCCTGGGGCACCCTCCTGCCTGCAATTCATGCATAGCCCAGCAATGCTTGAGCACCTACACGGTCTAGTGGTCAGAGTGTTCCCCCATCACATACCTTGACTGGTTGATAAGAGCCAAGAGGGAGAGATTTTGATATCTGATAGGAAACAGACAGGAGGTCTTCTTGGGGCAGATCAACCTGTCAGATGCATGCTGTTCAGGCATGCTGCAAGCAAGGAGAAGGAGGAGGAGGAGGAAGAGGAGGCATCCAACCTTAGATGAATCTACAGGAGTGGCTCCTAAAATTTGTCAGTGCAAAGCAAGCAAGGCATCAGGGAAGGAGAGGTGGTCTGTACAGTGAGGTCCCACGACACTGCAGCATGGGTACCGCAGCACCATCAGGGTTATAAATCAGAGAGCTGGCACCAGACTGATTATACGGACCACACCAGGCACCAGCAGTGACATACACCTGCTACAGAGAGGCATTCTCCAGCAGAAGGGTCTCCCTCACCCTGTAGATACTTGGAATGAACAACCCATCATCACTTTGCTGGTACAGAGCCAGAAATTTTGACCCTAATGCCAGTTACATAAGCTAAGGATTCTCTGACAGTGCCTGACCTGCACACATTTTTCAAAAGATGTTTCTTCAGCCAGTCCCATCCACTTGTACCTACAAATTAGGGACTCCAACTTGAAAGTATCCCCCCATGCTGAAAGGCCCAGGCAGGTGTCCAGCATGTCACAACATCGTCAGAGGAAGGCAAATCACAGCCCAGGTATGACTGCTATGTCACAGAGGGGACATCTGCACAGGGTGCAATCTCAAATGCCAAACCAGACTTCCAGAAATTGAGGCTGGAACCAAACTGTTCCTCCTTTGTGTCCTCAGTCAATTCTCATCTCCTGCTGCTGTCTCCACCAGGAAGGGAGGCCATGGTCTTCCTCACCTCTGTGGACTGCAGCCAACACAGCAGCCCTGACAATGCAGGGTAACACAGGTGCTGGCCCCTGCAAAGCTGTTCACCAGCACTTCAAGGTGAATCTGACGACACAGCTGCTTTCCTAAGTGTTAAGAACATGTTTCGCTCTGGCTCTTCATCTCAAGCAACACACAGCGCCAAGGGCAGCTTGCCAAAAGCAAAAATCACATGCAGGACGAAAAGCATCACCCCTGAGAAATCTGCATCCAAGGAAGGCTGGAAACCTCCCTCCCAAAACTGACAGAAGCACAAGGTTATTTGAATGCCTTCCCTACTGAGACAGTCTCTTTCAATTTGTTCAGTGGACATGTTTCACACCTCACCTGCAGAGTGACTGTTTCCTGAAGGAAGAACCATGGAGAAGTTTGAGCACAGCACAAAGCCAAACCTGGATCATACCTCTTGGTTTTTACCACTTCTCCCCCACTGAGGCACATTAGGAGTGAGATTTCAGAGAGACTGGCAATATTGTCAGTGTCTGAGCCACAAGACAGCAACCCTAAACTGGAAGGAACAACACAGCCCTCTTCATGAACCCATGCTGCTTATTCTCTTTTCACAACACAACTGGAGGCTAAACTCACACTCCAACAGTACTGTGGATGAGTCATCTTCACTGCTGTCAGCTGGAATGATAAGGATGAAAATGCATCACTTGCCAGCAGTGAGCCAGCAGGGAGGTGGCTGCAGGACCCCTGAGACACACTCAGGTTTGCATTAGGAAACTGAGCCCGAAACAGGGACATTCTCAAAAGCCCCAACCTTTTGCCCAATTCCTATGCAAGCTCAGCATTGCTTCAAAGCCTAAAACTAAGTTAAACATCTGTTTGCAGAGACAGCAACTGCCTCTTGCACCTGCCTATGGAGGAGAAAACTTTTGCAGGGCTCGATGACAATTTTAGCACCAACTTATGGCAAGTTCTTAATGTTTTCAAGCTGGGAGTCCTGCAGGGTCAACGGAGGTGGACTCACAGATCATAATGGCTCTGATTAATCACACCCAGCTCTTGGCTGGCTGCCTGGTTAAAGATCTGGATTACTCCAATGGGAAGCTGACCCTGATTTAAAGTCAAGTCCACATTTTACAGCTTCACATTACAGCTGCTAGGCTCTACCTTACGTACCTTCCTTTTGACATAGCTGTTTCCTCTCCCTCTTTTGGCCCGCCACCAAGAAGCAGGACCACTGGCAGTCTCGTAAATGACAGGTCTAAGAAAGCAACTTCCAGCCAGCAAACCAGTCTGATACATTAAACAGCTGAGCAACTGAAACCACTGGTTAAAATTACTTGCACCAGAACATCAGTCCTTTGGGCAGGTTTCCCCAGGCCAGGCCACATTAGTATTTATTAATACTAATACCTTTCCACTCACACACTTCACCCTCAAGATGCAAGAATAGGAAGCCCATCGTAGGGAAGAGCCACCCAACATATTGGGGAAGACATTTCAAGAGCACCTCCCCAACTCCAAAAGCAGCCCTTGATGTAGCCCTCAGCCTGCAAGACAGGCGCCCATGTTCCTGTGGCATGTTTAACCCTGAAAAGTCATGACTTGCCAGCATTCTCCTCCTGTAATTTGAAACATAGCAAGCTGTGTAATGCCAGCTCAGGCTCAGTGATTCACAATGGAGTGGGTATGCAAGAGATCACCTCTTACCCAAATATATATAATTTTGGCTGACAGCTATAACAGACATCAGAGCCTTGCTCTCCATGGGAGATTCAGCCAGAGATCACCTCCGTGGGATCAGCTATCTGACCAGAATGTAAAGGCAACCATTGGCATTGAGACTGGTGCTTTAGGGATTGAAAGTTGAACAAGGCAGTTGCCTTCCCAAATGGCTAAGTAAAGCAGATAAAGGAGCTGCAAGTTTATTTGATGATTTAATCAATAAGATAATTATATTAATTCAGTAGTTTGATACAAAGCCACTTCCCTTCTGTTTGATTTAACTGCATTTCAGAATTTTCATGGCTTAGTTGATCAAATACATAAAATAGCAAATTTGTGCTAATTAATCAGATGTATTTTCCTTAACTATGAATTGCGAGAGGCCTGGAGACAGAGAGCACTATCACCCAGTGACCACGTAATGACAGCCCATAGATTTGCATCTACAGTCATCATGCAACCAACTAACGGTGCCAGAATTCATCTAAAAGGCAGGACAACCATACCACGAGGGGACCTGACAGAGAACAGAGACGCCAGTGCATCCACATCCTTTAAGTGTGTGCATCTACGCTTAGTACAGAGGGGTCCAAACGCTTCTGGTAATGGAGTAAAGAAGTACTAGTATCAAGTATATAGTTGTTTTCCATTTACAGGGGAGAGGAGTAAAGCGTCTTCCTTCAGGAGGGTGGAAGAGTCTAGGGGTGTATTTTTTAGCCTTGTTCCCTAAGGTAACACCAGCTAGAGAAGCCAGTCAGCCCCACCACCACCCCTGCCCAAAGGCACAGTTACATGGTGAGCCCCATCCCTTGTATTAATGCCCCAGAGAACCACTGTAATAGGAACCTCTACCTTGTTAAACTGCAGGGAATCCCTCCCCAAGGCAGGGAGCAGATATTGGTCACTCACCTTCTCACAAAGGCACTCATGTTGCTGGGCAGCCACGTTTGAGAAAGCAGACTGGAGAAAAGCATCCTCCCAAACTGGGGAGACTGGTGCTGTCTGCAATGATCCTTGAGTTTTTTGCCTTTCCCCAGGAAGGACAAAAACCACACACACACACCCCTACCTGCAAGTATAGCCGTACAGTAATTCCCAGCATTACCACAACCTACTTTCAGGCTAATTCTCTCTTTTTCCTTCCCCTTTCTCCACTTGAAAATTAGCCAACCCCTGACACCTGCAGAAGAGATGCAGTAAAGGCCATCACAGGTCAGCCTCCTTCAAAAAATTCCAGGGTCTTCTTGCCAGGTTCCTCTCCACAAGAAAAGAAAGCTGCTAAATTAAAAAGACCTGACAGCAACCCACCAGCTCCCACTCCTGCCCTGATCAATGAAGCTTGCTAATTAAAAGCAGTTGACCTGAGCAAAGAATGGTTTGGAGGAGATTAGCCCAAGGGAGACAAGATTTTAGAATTAAATTACTTGACTGGTCTGTTTCATTTTATTTTACAACCTTGGTTTTTCCTCCTCCAATACTCAGGTAAATGGTGGTTTTGAGGACTCAGTCCCCATCTGTAAGAGCAAAGGAGAAGAGAACATGGTCCTGCTGTTTAATTCACTGTCAAACACCACCATCTGAGTGCTTGCAGCTGCCAAAGCAGCTGCTCCACCTGATCAGCAGGTGACAGCTGAAAAATGGCCGGGTGGCACCCGATTTCTCCAGTTTGATTAACTAGTCCTTTGCACCCTGCCACATCAGCAGGACTGTGAACAAACACACCAGCAATACCTCAGACACTCACTCTGACTCCACAGCCAGGGTCTTGCTGATGTATTTATCTCTGCCTGTAATCCCTGGGAGATTTATGCCCAGCAATCAAAGGGAGATGACCACCACCCAAAAGCAATAGCACTCAGGTCAGGTCCCCATCATCTGGCCTGATAAGAGACTCACTAGTTTGAGTATCACACTGCACAGGGCTATAAAGCAGACAGGAGGTCCTACAGCAAGCTGGCACATAGCAAACACGCTGGGTCTCACATCTGGAGTCTTGCAGGATGCACTGGAAGGAAGCAAGGAAGCAAACAGAGGGCTGGGCTCTTTGGAGAGCTCTCACATCTAATTTTCTGCCTTGCTTTGCCCCGCTCACATCAGTGAGTCACAGGAGTGACCCTGTTAATAGGAGGCAAAGGAGAGGAATGTAATACTTCCTCAATTCAAGAGAAGGGGCTGGAAACATGTTTTTTTCCTCCATACAATCAGAAATTCCAGTGCAAACATGAAATATGCTCTCCTTCAAACACCAGTATTTGAGGGTCTTCACCACAAAATAACTTTAAGGGGATTTGCCCAGAGCATATGCATTTGCACAGAGAAAAAGAATATTCTTGGGAGAAAAGAGCAGCTTCCTAACAAAACACTTGGGATTTTGTGTATGTTCCACATACAATCTTGGCATTCATTTTCTTTTAAAAGAAGTCACTGTCTTGGAGTTGAGGGGAATTAGATCAAGAACAGGAGCCATGGCAATCCGATTTGTGTAACTTCTTAATCCACTGCCCTTTTTTCTCCTGCATCCCATTTCTTTCCTCATTCAAGACCCTTCCTTGCTCAGATGCTGCACACCCAGCCTGGCTGGTTGGGGAGCTCTCACATTGCCACGCCACATGCCATCTCCCACTGCAATGGTATACGTACTGCAAGTTGCTTTTGCTGGGTGCTGCTCCCTCTTGTCCCAGGCAGCCAAAGGAGGCAGCAGGCTGTGCAGGCAGCCAGGATTGGCAAGTCCCAGGTAGCTCACGCACTGGATCTCCCAGACTGGATCATCCTCTCTTCAGAGCTTCCTTCTCTAGTCACCATGCCTTGTTCTTGCTCATCATGGAGAACAGCTCAGACAGGAAGAGCCATGCATCTTCTGAGAGAAGAGCTTTGCCCACACAAAAGGAAAGAGAGTGGCCCTCTACAATCCCCAACCCAGACAAAACACACACCTGGAAAAGAGCTGCTGCAGGCCTGGCAGTTCCTTGCACCATCCCCTCAGCAGAGTACCAGGTCTCTTCTGTGCCCATGCTTCAGTGGCTGCTCTGGTGGTTCGGAGACTGAGCCCTCCACCATGATCCAAAGGCTTTTAAGTCCAGCAAGACCTGCAGGGAGAATTAAATGGTGCAGCAGCCCCATGGCACTGCTAGCTGCCAACCCAGGCAGCAGAGCCAGCTGCAGGTGCATATCCACATTCACTCATTGCATTTGCAGTCACCAGGCACAGGCGCTTGCCGAGAGCTGGCAAACAGGACTGGTCTGGTTCTCGGCTTGCTGCTGCAGCAACTTGCTCTCCTCCAGCCTCCACCCACTTGGAGGACTCCAGCAGAGAGCCAGTGGGGTGACCAGCTTCATTCTCTGCACATGAAGAGATCACCTCCAGACAAACTGCTATGGGGATCCTTAGTGACAAAGCAAGTGGTGGTGATGCACCTGGTCCTGTTCTCTCCCACTTCAGCTCTGGCACAGCTGCAGGGCCCAAAGAGTCCCCCATACTCCTGGCTGTTGATACAAGATATTCAGATTCATCTCAGCTTTTGTTCGCCTATGATTATGCTCTCTTCTTTTCACCTTCATGCAGCCTGCAGCAACTTCCTTACCATCTTCCAACCAGCATAGCTTGGTGTCCTGGTTTCGGTTCCAGCCCAGCCGGTAACAAAGCACCACGAAGCCTCTCACTCACTCCCCGCCCCCACCCCTGGCCACGTTGGGATGAGGAGAAAATCCAAAGGCAGGCTCGTGGGTCAAGACAAGGACTGGGAGGGATCACTCTCCACTTATGGTCACGGGCAAAAGACAGGGGAAGAAACAAAATCAATTTAATTGACTACAAATCAAATAAAAACCAAGGATATTAGGAAGGAAAACCAAACCTCAGAACACCCCACCACCACCACCCCTCCCGCCTTCCCGGCTCAGCTCCATTCCCGGTTCTTTCTACCTCCTCCCCTCGGCGGCACAGGGGAACAGGGGATGGGGGTTAGGGGCTCAGCTCGCCACACGTTGTCTCTGCCGCTCCTTCCTCCTCAGGAGGGGGATTCCTCACTATTCCCCTGCTCCACCGTGGGGTCCCTCCCACGGGAGAC
>VYZV01031112.1:97725-120719 GCA_013401275.1 Pandion haliaetus | reverse complement strand
CTGGGCCAGAGGCGGGTCTGACTTGGAGCCAGGGGATCTCCCAGCAGCTTCTCACAGGAGCCACCCCTGCAGCCCCCTCCCCCACTACCAAAGAAAACAGCACCACACAAACCCATAACACTTGGACACACCTGATACTGGACTGACCATCAGAGCAAGGCAATTTCTATCTTAGCTGCAATTCCCAAACTAAAATAGTGCTCTATTGCTTCCTCCAGTCCCCTTAAAAAAACTGATTGTAGGGTGAGGAAGAAGTGATTGCATAGCATCCATCCAGAGGAGCTAGTCATGAATTAGGACCCTAAGGCACTACCACCAGAAAAAAAAACAATGCCTCTTTGTATATGCCAGCAAACCAAAAAATAATTCAGCACCAGAAATCTAAGCATAGCCAAGCTGCATCTCAGTGAGGCAGTAATTTGTATTCCTCTTCACCGAGGAAAGCAGCACATAAGCATGTGGCAACAGACACCGAGTCAAACACATGCCACGCTGCAAAACCAAAGATGTATCTCAGAGGTGTGCTAGGAAAGCCATATAGCTTGTAGGGCTCACCAAGCCTATAGGGATGTCATGGTTCATACATTGTTTAAGCTGCATAAACAAAGATGTCTGAGATGTTATAATATACTGTTACTCAGCCCTAATTCCCCAGCCACTGTCCCTGAAGTAACCCCATCGTTTTTATTACCAGGAGGGAGCCAATTGCAAACCCAACCACATTTCCTTCTGAAGGGAAGAAATTTCATCAGAGATGCAGCAAAACATCCTCATATGACTTGTGAAGCAAGAGATTTCTTTAACGAAAGTTCCTCTCTCCAGTGACACCTCCCTCCTGCCCAAAGCAAGAGAAGTATGGGAAGGCATGAAGAGAAGCAATACTGGATAGTCCAGAGGAGGGTGCCGAGATACAGTCCCTTCCAGCTACCTGGCTGAAATTCAAATGCTGGATTAGTGTCTCTGGCACACTGTTAATAGAAGGCAAAGGAGAGAAATGTAATGCTTCCTTCCGGCCTTTCAGATCTACAAACCTCTCCCAGGTAGCAGACAGTCTGGTCCATCAAAGGCAGACTAGAATCAGAAATGAGACCCATTTGTCACATAAAATTTCCAGGTATGAGGAACCACGCTGAATTTCTATCAGGCAGAGATGCTGTAATAACACAGGAGCAGCTGGGAACTCCAGTCAGGTGAAGGTCAGGGCCGCTTGGCATCCATTACAGTCATGGGCCTCACAGAAAACCAAAAAGAGCAAAGGGCGAACACTTCCCCTTGACAAGCTCGCTCCTGTCCAGCTGGATACGATGGGCTTTGAAGGTTGGAAACTCAGCAGGGTTGGCTGCAGTGAAACAGGGAAGAAAATGGCAATCTGGAAGAAGAAAAAAGTTGATCTTCAAAACCAAAGTGATTTTGGTCATATTCTCTTTGGTCACCAAGGTAGCTCCAGCTGTGACTTACATTCTGGGACTGAAAGGAAAATGCTAGCTGGAGCGCTCGGGAATTAAGAGTCACTTATGCATCCTCTTTTACTGAGTTACAGCTCATGTAAAAATGAGGGTGGCAAGCCCTGAAGGTGCCCTTTAGCCACATAAAGGGAAAAGTGCTGCAAAAGACAGACCTTGATAAAACATGATGCAAATTGGGACACATTCAGCATCCCTTGGGGTACACGACAGCTGGGCAGACAATCATCCCAACAGCTCCAGGCAGGGTTTAGAGACTGGCTTCTGCCCAGATCCATTCAGTGGGTAAGAAAACAAGCAAGCAAAAGGACTGGTGTTAACACTCAGGTTTGGATACATCCTATTTCTCCTATCAAATCTCTGCAAAAGCAGCCGTTTTCCACCTCCCCCCTTGGATACCTACAAGGATCAACAGCTGGAAGCCCCTTACCACTGCCAATCCCAGCACCCAAGGACCTGCCATCTGCATTGCAGCCTGCCTTTTGTACTGATTTGCTAAGTTTTTGCCCTGATTGCATGCCTCAGGCAGGCGACAGTTGCTTTGTGCAGGGCTTGGAGGAGGCAAGTTTTACAGCTTGGCTGCTGCCAACGCACAGATGTTACAGGCTGGGTCACGGCAAGGTGCTAAAGGCCTTCAGAAATGTTGCAAAGCATTAATTATGTTCCAGCAGCTGTTCTTTAACCCTCGCGCATGTCTCCTTTCTTCCAGGGGCTGCCAGAATGACAACTGTGAACGGGAAATCAAAGCAGGAGGCTTTGAAAGCCAGCAAAGCAGAGACTTTAAAGGTTAAAAGAAACAGTGCTCTGCAAACACAGCACTTTTTAAAGCTGCTTGTCCCTGCCATTTGCTTGAACGACTCCTCTTCTCCCACTTGGTGCAGCACTGAAGTCCAACAGCACCCAAGGAGAGAAGGAAGAAGTCACCCAAATCCTGACATATCACAGAGCACATCTCAGCTAGGAGGTTGATCCATGGGCTTAGAAATGCTTTGTCTCACAAGACTGGAGGGAATGGCTTGCAGGGTGGGGTTAACAAACCCTCCTGTCTGTGCAGATCCAGAGATGAGAACTCAAAGGGGTTTCCCTGGTCAGAAACACCCCATTATGCCCCAGTTAGATCTGAGCTGGAGAGCAAACCTCTCAGACATACCACTGACCAAGATGATCTGCTAAACCCAAGCTCAGAGCTTCTCACATCCCTGTTACGGAGGCCAGAGAATGCCAAGCATCAAGACAGCATTCAAGTGGGCTTACCTGGAATAACACTGGGAGACATAGGGACCCAACAGTCTCTTGAACTCACCTCATGTGCTGCAGCGCTGACAGCCACCACGTGCCTGAGCTGGCAACATGCCTCCTGGGGTCCCTGCAGAGGCAATCTCAAGAGGACCTATGCATGCTTCTCTGTGCAACAGGAGCTTTGGAAAACCTGAAACTACTGCTGAGAAAGCAGGTCCATCCCTACGGCACAGTGCTCTTCAGAGCTGCCACTATGGGAAAGCAGAACCACTTCGTTAAGGAGGTCTGCATCCAGATTTCTGAGCCCTGCTGAACATCAGGACTAATGAGTGCCGACAACACCCGGGCAGCCTTTCCAGTGCTAAAGTTGCAGCCTACCTGGGGAGGCATCTCCATGCACCACAAACCAGGACCTCCCATGGGGAAAATGTGCCCATTGCTAATCTACAGACCAGCTGCAAATTGAAGCCTCAGCTCAAAACACAGGCATCCACTAACACATCTGCACAGGCTGGGCTGCAGCTGTGACACAGGACCATGAGTGGTCTGATAAAACCCACCAGGCTCCTGAAAAGCTTCTCCCTCCCCCATTCCCCACGCTTTAAGCTGCAGTCAAACAGAGCA
Source organism: Pandion haliaetus (assembly GCA_013401275.1). NCBI lineage: Eukaryota > Metazoa > Chordata > Aves > Accipitriformes > Pandionidae > Pandion > Pandion haliaetus. The sequence continues at coordinate 117,393 of VYZV01031112.1, read as the reverse complement.
TAACTCCTTTTAAGACTCACAGATGTTTGTGTTTCTGAATCATCTGGCTGGGCGGCTTGCGCTGGCAGGAGGAAACAAGATTGTCTCTGGAATCCTTTGTGCTGCAGCTCTCCATGCACAATAGCTCCCCTGCACTTGCAGGGTAAATAACTTTTTATGCTAGAAATGAAGTAGGGGGGAGGAAAAAAATACCAAACAAACAGGCACAACAACAGCAAACAAACAAGCAGAAACTGAGGTGATGGAAGAGCAGGCAGAAAAAGCTACACTGTTGTGCCTGGACACATATCTGACACAACAGCATCTTCCAGCAGCTTCCACACTTAAAAAGGCAGAAAACAATAATGACTAAGTTTTGCCTGACATCTCCTGGACATGCCTTCAGCCGAGGATCATTAGGACACAGCATGCTGGCCAGGACTTGAACTTCTGCATAATGGCTCCAGACAGCTACTGATATCCTCAGCTCCTGCTGGCACAAATGTTAGCTCCATTGCAGGCTTAGGAGCTATGATAACTAAAAAATGACAAATATACAGACCTTGAAAGGGGATCCATAATAGCATTAAGCACACTAAGCCCCAGGGCCATGTAACACCAGACCAAGCTCCCCTGACAGCCAGAGGTAAAGGAGCCTCCTCCAGGCAGCTCAGGACACTCCTCCCAGGTGCCCAAATAGGATGCGAGTCCTCCCACAGGTGACAACTTTCCTCCCCTACAGGGACACCCCACAGGGTGCCATGAGGATGCCTGGCCCTGGGCACACAGCCATTTCAAGCAGGAATCGGGGATGAGCAGTGTCACCCTAACTCAAGCCCACGGGACTCCCTTAGTCCTTAGGCGCTGAGCTTGGGCTTGCCTTCCTTGGGTGGCTGTCCTAGGGCAGCAGAAGGTGGGTTAACACCAGATTCCCACCGGGGGGACCAACAGTCAAACCAAACCAGATTAAAGGTTTTGTCGAACAGTGTTTGTTAGACATTTCTGGAAATCCCCATTATGCTTAAATATCAAGCAAGGAGACAATGTTTTTATCCGCTTAATAGAGCTCTTCAAACTGCACACATCCACATGGCCTAGGCTGGCTATTTTAAAACAACATTCAGCTAAGACTTTTGTTTCCAACAGAATAATTTAACACCCCACTCTTGCAAAGTACTTTCACTCCCAGATATCAGAGCAGTTCAGAAAGGCTATGCTGATTTTACAAACCCGGGTAGCGGGGAATGCAGCAATATAACTCACATCACCTGCGATCCCAGGAGCAGAAACTCCAACCTGCCCAAAATAGCCCCCAGCAGGGACAGGCAGAGAGGTAGCTTCTCCCACAGCCTCTCCCAGACAGCAGCTTTCCTCTTTCTCCTTTTTCCAGCATCATTTTTTTTATCTTTTTTTTTTTTTTCTCCGCCCAACTCCAAGTTCAAGTTACTTAAATTTCACAGAGGGCCTGACATCCTCTGATGAAGATGATCCCATCGGTGTTATTGTCTGGCTGCCAGCTCCTGGGAAACAGGCGAGGCATGAGGGCGGTTGCTGTTTTTAACCAGAGGCCGTGTCTGACTCGAGCGTTAGGGGAGTTAATGAGCACTGTGCAGTGGGAGGGAGGGCTGGGAGAAAGCAAACAGGGAAAGCTTTATTTTTATATTTCATTATTTTTACCAGAAAAATAAGGCAGGGACCTTAAAGGGGGAAATAAAGGGGATTTTTTTTTTTTTTTTTTTTTTCTAAGTAGCAGAATTACAGGTTTGCAGCTGGAAGAGCCTGCTGGGATGTCCTGTGCCCAGGCATGAATAGAAGGGAGGTGCCTGGGTCGCCAGGCAGGGCATTACAGGTCACCTTGCTCTTCTAGGTCTCAGGAAGGTCTGGAAGGGAGACATCCCTCATACCATATTAGTGGGTCCTGTGGGGGATGCAGCTGCAGTCATGGTCAGACAGGGAAAGCTTTGACCATCTGCAGTAAGGGCCAGACATGTTCTCCCCAGCTGCTCAAGGTCCACCTCACCTTCTAGAAATCAAGACCTGCACCAATTTACAGAGTATGAGGAGCAGACCACACCAGCCATTCCTGCTGACATGAACCCCAAGGTTTTACATACACACGCTACAGCCCTAGAGGAGAGTCTTCTGTAGCTCATCCCATCCACCCAAGCCCATCCCAGACACAGGATGGGTCTGCATGATGGACACTCTCTTGAGGGTAACAGTCTCCAGGCTGCCCCAAGGAGTCCAGGCACCCTGGGAGCTCTCTCTCCAGCTCTGAAGGGGATTCAGGCCACTTGGTGGGCATTCAGTACCAGGCAAGTTGAAGCCAAATCCAGCAATCTCTAGAAAAGATGGACAGGGTCAGCAAACCTGACACTATTCCCCTTAAAGCAGCAGGGAAAAGGTTAAAAGAGAAGATTTATGGGCATATATCTCTGCCAGAACCACCAGGTGATCATGTGTACACATTTCTCTACTCTAAGACCTAATTTTCCACCATTTCCCTTGATTTGCTGTTCCTTTTCTCCCATTTCCTTGATTTAGGGCCCAATTATTTCTTGTCCTCTTGCCAGTGAAACAAAATATTTCACAAGCACTCCTGCCGCCTCTCCCTACTCCCTCCCTCCTTTGGATGCTGGTTTCAATGCCTGACTCATGCCTCATGTTCTGCAAAATTTAGAGTATTTTAGTGAACACCTAACGATGATTTTACCATTTTTCACAGTGATGCAAATGGGATTTGGCACCAAAGAGCTCGCTGTTGGAATTTAAGTGAGTCTGTGGCCCCCGCAGCTCTGGCACCTCTTTGCAAAGCAGTCCCTGGGGATTGTCACCTGAGCACAATTTCCTTCTGACAAGACTGTGTCCTTCACTAGGGATGAGCCACATGCCCTGGGCTGGGCTGGTGGTGACACTCTGCTAGGAGAGGGAGAAGGGCAGACAAGTAAACTCAATAGCTCATCTGGTTCCTGACCAACACGGAGACATACGCAGTGCCCTAAAAGAGTTGTGTCAGAAAGAGCAGCAGGACTGTGCCACCACAAGCCAACTTTCTGGCTGGACCACATCACCCCCTGACATAGCTGCATGCCCAGGCCAGCCCCAGCCCTCCAAGGAAGAGCTGGGGACTGCCATCGATACACAAGTACATCTAGGGTCTGGTCCTTCTCCTTAATGATAAAGACAACAAATTCTGCCCTCATAAAAGGAAATGTAAAGAATAAGAAAAAAAGAAAAAGACAACACCTGTCTCTGGTGGGTCCCCAATCTGAACTTCTAAGCATAATCAAATCTTTCAAGTGGTTCATCACAGGTGGACCCCTGGGACCCACCCTAAAACTGCAGCAAAGGACAGACTGACTTCTGTCAGCACACTGAGCGCCAGTCCTTTAGAACAGTCCCAGGCAAACGCTCTCCTCTCCCCCTGGAACAATGGTTTTACAATAGCTTTCCATCCTTCCTCCTCCTCCCTGCCCAGGCTTGCACAATCACAGCATATAGCATTTCTATAGCATCCTCCTACTAGTTCCCATAATCATATCCAAACCTGTCACAATACAACACAACCATGAAAAAGACAGTTAAAAATGCTATTTCGATATTGCCAACCTTTTCCAGGGAGAGGTATCCATAAAGTTAGGTGAGGAAGATTAGGGGACTGACAGCACAGATCAAATCAGAGGTTCCCTAGGCTGTGAGCAGGGAGAAAAAGGTAAAGTTTGCTCTGAATCAAGTGGAGCAAGGACTCAAAATTACATCTCCTGTATTCTGAACTCATGTCTCAGACCCCAGTGACCTCTAAATTTCATGACCATCAGCTGCTTACCTCTACCTGTACAATTCCTTTAGCGCTTTTTCCCCACCTCAAAAAAAAAAAACCCTCACTGGACATGAAGCCTTTCCATCCAAATGCCATCTGAAAAATTTCAAACCCTTTAAACTTGTGGCAAAATGGGGCTGTGCTCACCAGCCAGCTCTAACTTGGGTCGCTCTCCAGAAGAGAGCAGCTGTTTGTGTCAGCAAGCTCCTGCTCCAGTACCACCTTGCTTGTCACAATAGCAGATGTGAAATACCACCTCTCTGGTTTACACTGTGACTGTACACAGGTTATAAATAGAGGGTAGTTTAGCCAGCTAGGGCAGGTGAACTCCACAGCTTCTCCTAAAGCCAGTGCCTCTTCTATAGGCACATATCCAGTGAGGGACATCTCCAGCGATTCTAGTCCTTCCAGTGGCTGGCAGTAACAAGGAAGAAAATCTTGAACATCTGGAGATGAGGATCAGGACGAAGGGATAGGGAGAGGTACTCTCTCCTAGTCATTTTGAGCTATGACTCTTCTCTTCACCCAAGCACACGGAGAACTGTCCAAACCTGACTCCATGTGCAACCATCATTGATGGGGTCAAGCAGGCAAGAGAGCTGGACACAAGCTGGAAGATGCAGAGCCCTGTCAGAAACCAGGCCCTAAAGCATCACGATGGGGAGCCCTAAGAAAGTTAAAGCAACATTCACACGCCCCAAAGCGGGCAGCAGAATCTGGCCTTTGCACCCACCACCACAGCTGTTGGCAGCTTGTTCACATATTTCACAGAGCCTGGAGGACAAGTTGAGTCACGCGATGCTGTTTAGCCACACTAGACTTCTTGCTGCTCTGTTATGGGATTGGGCAACTTCATTCCAAAAAGCTTTGCAAACTAATTGACCACCAAATGCCACCAGAGTAAGACCATTTTGGTCTTCGGTAACACAAGAAAGGACTGAGGTTTGTCGGGGGGCTCTTTATCTGAACTTAAGAAGCAGAAAACTAGCCCTAGCTAGAAACAGCAAGTAAGAAGGCAAAACAAATGAGGAAGAAACCTGAGAAAGGCTCTGCAGATTACCTTATGCAAGGGCATCCTCTTTTCACTTGCTGGGGCTATGTAAGGCAAGACCTCTCTATTTTGAGCGTGCCCTGGGAAAGGCTTCCGGGACCCGGTCTGCCACTCTGTGGGGCATCAAACCTCCTCTGGACTCTGTCTGAAGATCAGCCCAGCTGTGGGCCTCTAAAACCCACTTGCAGCTTGGGGAGGTCTGAGGATCAGTACCCCCCAGATCTGTAAGATCCAGAGCCCTCAGAGGATGCTAACCAGGCTAGCTTCATTCCTTTTCATAACTTGGTACAATCAGCTCTGCTAACTGTGTTGGCCTAGGGTTTGGTAGATTAATGTCACTTTTAATTCATCACATGGCTGTGGCTGGCTGGAAGCATCACCTCCAGGGGAAGCTGACTCGCCCTAAGCACGCTGTTTTCCATACAGCCAGCTAAGTCCTGTGCAGTAGACCAGCTTCCCTTCAAGCTACCTGTCAACCTAGCACAGGCTGGACAGTCCCCTAAAGCTAACATACCACAGTTCATATTCCTGGCGAGTACCATTGCAGGACTTAACTCCCCTGAAAAGTATTGGAAATAGTTAAAGCTGGCCATTAGAGCACTTTTATATTGGATAGAGTTATTCTATATTGTAAAGTGTGTTTGGAAGGACCATTACATTCCCTCCCTTGTCCTTCCTCATAGGAAAGGAGATAAATGTCTAGCTGGTTGTTCATAGCCCAGGGCAAGGGAAATACAACATCCTCCGTAACAGCTAGCAGAAGTACTAGAGAGCAGAGCACGACTGGCTCGCCCAGCGCAGCACCAGCACACTATCAAATCCAAACCACCTCTGGCAAGCCTGCTCCAGAGCCTACTCTCCCAGCAGCTCGGGTGTTGAGATGTTAGGGAAAGAGGTGCTCATTAGAGAGTCTAGCCCTGACCCTGAACAAAACAGCAGTGCCTGGAACTGCTCTCAAGATAACAAGACTACAGCATGCAAGCAGCGCAGTGCCTCTGTGTGGTTACTCTGCTGTGGAAAGAAACCTCTCCCATTTGATTTGACCATTACACAAGCACAGGGAGGAACTGTGTTTGGTCCCTGGGGAGCTCACTAAGCCAGTATTTCTATAGGAAACAGGTGCCTGTGCACCAGAATCTAAATATAGCTTTAAAAAATAAAATCAGCCTCTACTCTATCTGATCAAGAGAAAAGTCTTTGGAGGGTAAACCAAGACAGGAGTGTTTGTTCAGATTTATGGGGAAGCTGAATAACAAGTTGGAGAGGTCTGAACTGAGTCCCATCCCTTGAGTGGAAGTGTAACTACATAACCCTGAAGTCCAGCTATAGTTTCCTTTGCTGCCTGGCAAAATCCCCAAAGGAAGAGAGGAGGAAAGGGCCCTTAATGACCTTCATCAGGGACTTAGATAACACGATACAGCGCATCCTCAGTAAGCTTGCAGATGATTCCAAACAGGGAGGAAGGGGTGAGACAGAGCAGATGGTTGCCATAAAGACGATTAAGGGCTTGGAGCACGCAACATACAAGGAGAGGCTGAGAGAGCTTGGACTGCTTACTCCAGAGAAGACAAGGCTCAGGGGGTTCCTATCCATGTGCATAAATATCTCATAGGAGGGAGTAAAGACAACAGAGTCAGGTTCTTCTCAGTGGTAACAGGCACAAATTGAAATACAAGAAATTTCTATTTAAACACAAGACCTTTTTTTACCGTAAGGGCAATCTAACACCTTAACAGGTTGCTCAGAGAGGCATCCATCCTTGGAGGTATTCAAATGCTGACTGGATGTGATCATGGGCAGCCTGCTTCAGCTGGCCCTGCTTTGAGCAGGTGGGTTGGACTAGATGATCTCCAGAGGTCCCTCCAAACTCAGCTATTTCATGATTCTGTTGGACACAGGATTCACAGTACCCTATTTTGATTCTGGGAATAGGAGGAAAGTGGTTAGGGACACAGCAGTTTTTCTATCCTTTGTCCCACCTCATCTGATTTCTAATAAAGGTTTGTATTCAAAGAGCTCCAGCACTTTCCCCAAAGGAGCTGTTAAAAAACATTTACAGGCTTCAGGATGCATCAGATCAAAAGAGCAGGGGTAACACAAACCCTAAAACATACAAGTCCTCAAAAATGGTAAAACACTTCCCAGCTCTTTCTTTGCTAGAATGGGGCAGAAAAAGACAGCACAGAAGAAAGATGGAACTTGGTTTACTGGACCTTCCTAATCGAGCTCTAGTGCCTAGGATCAAAGATTAGTTGATTAAAATCCAATTTCAAAGCTTATTAACTTTTGAATGAGAAATGCTGCTATGGTGAGCTTACTCCAACAGGCTATTTCTGGCTTGGCAGAAGTGGCTGGCAGGGAAAAACAGCTCTTTGCTTATCAGCACCCAGCTTAAACCCAGATGAAGCAGGAGAATTTCACCTCCCCAGACCACTTTAAACAAAGACTAAATGAACAAAGGGACTTCACTTAAACCAGCTATTAAAGCCAGCTGGGCATTTCTCCTTTATGCCACCATAGCTCATTTGAAAGCCACGCAGAGCCATTGTGTTGCATTTCTACGCTACCCAACATTCGCTTCCTTGTGGGATATTCTGGTCAGGCTGGCAACTGCCAGCTCTGTCATGAACTCTGTAGGTATCTTCAGCCCACATTCTCCTTGCCCAAGCACAGCAGAGGACAGGGCTAAAGAGAGGCCTCTGCCCTTACAGCAGCTGTACCACCACAAACAGCTCTGTCTCACTGCACAGGAGCAAGATGCCCTGGCCCTGCCAGCCAAAGGAGATGGTGAGCCAAGCTGAAAACTCCTATTTGCCACAGAGTTTTATCCTGAGGGACATAAATTCCACTCCTAACCCAAGATCCCTCCAGACCCCCAAGTATGTTTTAAAAGCATTCAAGACATAGGGTGGAGCTGTGTCCTAGAGCTTCAGGGTTGAACACATTCCTTATCCTAAGGACAAACGGGGGTTAAGCACAGGCCTTTGGGGACCTAGTTCATCCCATCCCCTCCTGTTTGAGCTATACCTCACAGTACAGCTTGCAGAGAGCTTCCCAGCTTCTCCTCTCTTTCCCAGGCACAGCAACCATAAACATGAGAACTGCAACACACAATTCCATAGCAAAGTTTTCAGATGCTAACGGCCCGTTTTTCTCTCAGGTACACAGTTTTTCAGAACATCTCTCATCTGAGGAGACAGTATTTAAGGCCATCTGTGCCCAAACAATGGGCTTCACCTCTTCTGCTGAAGGACTGAGTTTATCAGCTAAGTGCAGCAGTTGTCTAGATCAGCTATTGACAGGGACTCATACGTGTACGGCAAAGGTGGCAACTGTGAAGCACCAAGGTCTGGGTCTGAGTCTGACTCTTGCCCTGCTCACAGTGAAACACAACATATCCTCAAAAAGCATCAGAACATGCAGAGGTTAACACCAAAGCAGCAGGGGAAAAGGCAATTCATGCTATTGCACATTAAAAGAGAAGACAGCAGGTAGTCTGGGTGACCAGGTTTGCTTTGAAGAGTGGTTGGTGACAGCTACATGACAAATACCTTGTGTCTCTAGGAGGTGCCTCAGTAGCTTCTTTCCTCTCTCCTGCTCTGCTCCAGCAATTGCAGACACACACTGCCCAGCACAGCATGGCTGAAGGAGCTCCACTTCACCACAGGCCTTTCAGACCTAACTCCAAACAGCCACAAGACCATTAAATGACACAGCAAAGAGTAACTTGTCCCTGGTTCAATTAAGTCTTTCTTCTTTAACCAAGGATAAAAGAAAACCAGTCTTTTACAACCTGCCTCTGTTATACAGATGGGCATGAAGTATGCAGCAGCCCTTCAGAAGGATTCCTGCTCTAGCAGATCAGGCCCAGGCTTTCAGAAGAGGGAAATAAATTATTTCCATGCATCCCTTTGCAATGATCAACCAAGGGCTTGCTCCTGCTAAGCATAGTGCCTCTGGGGAAGGGAGCAATCTGGACAGCACGAACCAAAGGCCTTCCCCATCCCTGCCAAACCAGACAGAGCTTGTGATGATGGGGAGAGAAAAGGGTAAAGCATCATACCTCACCTACATATGGGCACCCAGCAGTGCACAGCTGGGATCCTGTCTCTGAGACCAAGCACACAGAAAACTCTGAATATACAGAAAAATATTGGTACAAAGACATAGTAGTATGATACCTCCCCACTGGCGGTGAGGCAGCTATCGCATTGGGGAAAGAGCAGGTGAGCACATGTGTTTCTCCCCCTAAGAGAGACCATGCAGAGGTTGGGACAGAAAGGTAGGAAGTTTAGGTAGGAAGTTTCTTCTATAAATGACAGGTTTTCACTTAAGCTACCTCTATCAGCAGAGTCGGGGCCTCCTATTACGCAGCCTATGCCACCACACTAGCTGAAAGGGCTAAGGGTCTGCACACAGCCTGGGACAGGGCCAGAAAGTCAGCATGGGTTTTGCAGGTGCAACCCAAGAACTCCAGCTACACACTCTCAAGACCAGTAACCCTGCTCTCTCTTGCAAGCTACACCATGTTGCATTCTCCAGCAGCAAGCTACAACTAAGCTGTGAAACAACACTCAGAAGCGAAGACAACACCAGATCACCCAGGCAAACACTGAGGAGAGGTGACAGTAACAAGGAAGGTTATGTTTAGCTTCACATCTGTGCTGTTTGGAGGCTCTCTTCAGGGAGGCGGGGGGGTTGGGGGGGGAGAATGTCTTAAGAATAAATCTTTTACTTGGAAAACATCCAGCCTGGGAATTAAAAAAAAAAACAGTCTAAGAGAATAGGTAGTTCAATGGAGATAGGTTGTTGAACAGAAAAGGTCAGGGGATGCAGGGAGTGCACGTGCAGGACCACCAGCACAGGGAAGATTTGGGGAAAGCAGTCATCTTTGGGGCAGACAGGCATGCTCCTCCCCACCTTGCATGGCTGTCTCACCAGGATCGTCTTGCAGGGGAAGGAAAGAAGTCCTGTGCCTCCTTCACTTCTCACAGCCTCCCCTCCTACAGCAGGGGGAACTAGCTCCATTCTTCCGTGAGCTCTTCCATCCCAAAGCCTGGCAGAAAGTCAGATGCCAGGCAGGAACTGGGAGCTACTGATGAAGGCTGCCCAGTGTGGAGGACATGCAAAGTCACTGCATCTGGGTCTCAGTCTGGAACTAGCTGCTTCATACAATAGCCTAATACCACAGAGCCCACCTGCACCTCTCCAAAAAAGCACCACTACTTCTTTCTCTAGCCTTATGCAGCCCCACCACACCAGGTCCCACACCTGGTCCTGGACCACATCCTACTGCAACAGCAAGTGCCAGCAAAAGAATAGAAAGGCACACGCTGTTTGCTCAGAACCAGCTCAGCACACATGATTGCAAGCATATTCCCACCTAGTCTTCCAGTGTCCCAGCATCCGCCAGGAGCTGGCACGCCATGGCAGCAATAGGATCCCTTCCTGCCCACTGCAGTCTGGTCCCAGGAAAGCAGCACCATGCTCTGAGCAGTTACAACTTGACCTGGCCCACATAATCCAACTCCAGACAGACTCGCGAGGGACATTTCCCCATTACTGCTTCAGCAGTGGGTGACAGATCTGAGCCTCACTGCATTACAGTAGGCTGCAAATCTGATTTCCTCCCCCCAACAACTAGGCGTGTTTCCATCTGCTTTGACCTCCCTGCACTCTGCCTAAGGATGGAGCAACTGGCAGTTCAAACCCCATTAAGCATTAATCCACGTTCAAATAAAAAGCCCAAATCTCTAATTTGCTTCATCCTGAAGTCACTTAAATGTAAGCAACATTCCTGGCCCTGCTTCTGTATTTATTTTTATGGTTGCAGGTATTATAATTGTTGTGCTAACAGTGCTTTAGTTGTGATTATAAATGTACAAACTCACATGCCTATATATGTGCAGGCACACATCCACACACGCTCGCTCTTCTACCTCTTGAGAAATGGGTCCATTCCGCTTTCTTCTGCTACTGATAAAATATTGATTAGGGAATTTGAAAATCTGAAATGATTTAGGAGTCCCTGGATGGGAAACGTAATGTACTGTGCCGGCCGCATTATGAGCCATCCATCACCTGTCAGCAAGCAGCAAGAAAGTGACAGAATCAATACAAACGTGTCTGAAGATGGGTTTAACTCATTTCCCTTCCCCCTCGGGCAATGGCTGGAGCATCCCAGCTAGAGGAGAAGGGAGGTTTGGTAACTAACACCAGGCCAACCTCAATCCACCCAAAGTGCAAGGGGGTTAACTCCTTCCTTGGCAGTCCAACCACACTAGGGCCAAGAGCCAAGGTGAGTGACCTCAACCGCACTCCCAGGGGAGCACAGCCAGGCCAGCCAGCCAGGAATTGCTAATTCCGACCCCAAGAGCTGCATTCAGCTGCCCCCGTGTCAGCATGCAGAGCTGTTTTAGATGGTCCAGGGTACCCAAGACCTCCATGTAGGTCACAGCACCTGCATGACTCCTAGTGAGGCTGCTTCTACCAACTTGGGCAGGTTGTTATTTGTCCCTAAAGCCTCCCACAGCTGGTAAACATTTTCAGCTCCTGCCTCTCCCAGCACAATTTACCTGTAGAACATTCCCAGACACTTACATACCATTATTCTGTTTTTGGAGGGACCAGGCTGACCAGTGCCATGGTATAAATCCCTGCTTTGCTTCCCTACCCATTGCTGCCCGGTTCCTCCCATGTACATCCTCCACATTGACTTCCCTTCTGCATCACCCACCTGGCAGGGCCTGATCCAGCTCATCGTGACACCACAGAGCTTGTTCCCCAAATATCTGTTGTTCTTACTAGGTCCAAGAGTCTTTCAAAATAAAATAAAAAAAAAAAGATGAGGGGGCAGAATCCATCCGTAGGGTGATATATCGTCCTCCCGTACTTTGCAGATGGATTCAATTGGCCTGTGATCCTGTTTTGCAGATTCCCTTAGAGCACTGTAATTCATCCTGCAAGGCATTTCAAATGAGACTGGACAGAGCACCAGAGAAATGATAGGAGCCGAGCACCCTGCCTTGCTCCCCAGAGCAGGGTGACCAGGCAGGCTATTGCTCACGTGTTGTTAGAGTTAATTATTCCAAGGGCACACTGCAGGAGGTGATGGCAGCACAAGGTCAGCTCAAACAAGGCCAACAGAGTGGCCTCGGCCCAGAGAGGCTGTTCCCAAAAGCTGCTCCTCAACTCAAGCCAGCCCACCGTGGGCCACGTATGACAGTGGCATTAACACTGGCTGCAGAGCACGTGGCATGGCATGAGAGATGGAGCAGGGGAAAAGGGGATGTTCCACAGCACAAGACACCGTTTGACCTGCCAACTGTGGGGTGGAAGACCCAACAACTTGCTGTGTAGGAGCAGCGAGGATGTCTAAGCTTGCCCCTTGATTGGCTCTTCTCTGTCGTGACAGAAGCCTGATAGACACCCCCTCCCGACATCTTTCAAGGCTCCAGGGAGGCAGCACTGGCCAACAGATAGGGGAGCAAGCACTCATCTTCTGGGCAGCTCTCTTCTCCTCTGTTCTTTCTGCAAGAGTGAAGCTTCAGCCTTCAGGCAGAGTCAAGCCACTGCCTTGGCTTTAGGTTAGCCCTTCTACAGGCAGCAGAAACAGCCAGAAGGGTGCCACAGTCCAGCTCTGCCATGTCAGCTGATGACATGGCTGCAGGTAAAGCTTCTTGGACAAAACTTTCTCATTTATTTTGCTTTTAATTCCATTATTTAATAGACTGCAAAACCCTTAATGTGGGAGTCTCAACTACTGCGTCTGTGCAATTCACTCCGGATACGTTCCTTCTACCTTACCGTCCCTAATAGACTCTATAAATGGTTTCCAAATCCAGCAGAAGTGGTCTATTTGCTGCCTAGTATACCATGTAATCTTTTGCAGAGGTGGTATTGATCTTAGTAAGCCTGCAGCCATTGAGTCCTCAGATGTGTCTCAGCATTTGCTTTCCTACAGCAAAGCACCTCTTCTAGCCCCACAGCAACAAGCAGGTGACAGTACCAGCCTACACTGACCCAGAGACAAGACGATCACTGCATTTCTGAGAAGAATTTAATAGTCAATAGAGCCATGGCTGTAGGGTACCTAGTCAGAAGCAATACCCGATCTCAAAAAGAAATGTCTGAGTCATTTTAACTGTAAGGGACAGAAATTAGGGACTAATTCAGCCCGTAACAGGTACTGAATGCTGAGCCCAGAAGCAGCTCTGCTCGTGGCTAATGGATTTTGCACAGTGAGACTGGCTCAGGGTTCTCAGCTCACTGCTCCAGGATGCTCACAAGACTCATTCACAGCTGCCTTGCCAAATTTTCCTCACCCATCCACAAAAGGAGGAACTCATGCGATTATTTGCACAGTCCTCTCCAAAGAACTAACCCTTCCCACAGCACACAAAAGCTGGCTCCAGGTGAGAGGAGAGGCACACAGTGCTGAGGCTGCAGGAGACTGGGCAAGGGAAGAGGCATCAAGCCACAAAGCGCAAAGTTGGAGCTCTCTAAGAAATACATACATATATATATATATATATATGTGCAGGTACACGAAGCTCACCTTTTTGGAAGGAAGGCAGCACCACAGTGTGCCGGGAAGGCAGAGACGTAGAGCACAGTCTAACCAGATGCTTATCTGACAGAGCATCAGTGCTGGGTTATGTTCCCAGGCTGCCCTGGCAGCGGCATCCAAGGAGAGGACAGATGGTAGCTCCACAGAGCAGCGTTAGGACCATGACTAGCATCTTTCTTCTAGATGAGGCTCTCATGCTGCCAGCTTACAGCAGTCACTGAAGGAGGTGGTGCTAAGTGGCCAGCATCTGGCCCAGAGGCACTGAGGTGCCAAGCAGAGGGGAGATAGAGACACAGCTTCCACCCCTTTGACATTCATGCTGACCCAGTTGTGTCAGCCCTGCTTGTCAGCCCATCTGTCACGGTGCTGGTTCCTGCCGGGGCCTCAGGACCTGTGAAGGTGGCTGCGCATGTTGGACTATTTATCTTCTCAGGTTGTTGGGACAAGGGGTCTGACAGCCCTATTAGTTATCCCACAAAGCAAAGCCCAAACACATCATCAGAGAGGGTAACAAGGAATAACCCTACGGAACAGGGGAACACCACTGGTTGCATGGCGCTCAGCTCCCCAGGCCTCAGGGAAAGGCAAAGCAGCAGCACAGCCTGAGCACTGAAATCCTTGCAAGAAGTACGTGGGGAAGAGCCCTGGAAGCTGAAGCTTTCACTCATCATCTGCCATCTTTCCTCAGCCAAGAGTAAATTGCCACTGTTAACAGGCAGGGATCATGCCCGCTTTTTGCACTGACCTTTCAAGCCCTGTCCTGGGATGTTCCCCAGGCTGGGAGGTGGAACAGCAACTTTTCAAAACTACACACTGCGGCCCCAGAGCTTTTTCAGGAAGAAGCACAGGCTCAACACTCATTTGTGCTAGGACCAAGACAATGCTGTGCCTTTGCTGGACTGGTATCATGGAAATCTAGACTATTTCTGCACCACCCCCAACTAATCATACAGTCTTCAAGAAGGCACATCATTGCTCTGGGAACCAGCCACCCACAATGCTGTCTGTGAAGAGGAAGAATAGTGCTCTAACAGCCCAAAGAAAGTCATCCATACCTATGTGATGCCCGCATGTCCTTGAAGCAGCAGATGCCTCTATGCCAGAGAAGAACCAGGATGTATACAACAGCTCATCAAGGCACTGAAAGCACCAGGCACAGTGGTTGGGTGACTAAGAAAAACAGTGTTCTATGAGTCCTCAGGACACATCAGTGGGAAGTGTTGCTTCAGCAGGATAGCAAAAGTGCCCTGCTCCCAAAGCTGCCAAACCAAGAGCTCCTCCAACTGGTACATGTGTTTTCAAGTGGCACACATAAACCCAGGCCATGCAGCTCCTGACTCCCCGTCTGTGCTGGCCTTTGGGTAGGGATCTCCACATGAGTGATTATGAGCCAGTTACTCACCCTCACTCAAGGGTGTCCACCTGCCCTGCCAACACCTCCAGCAGAGCAGGAACCCAGCCAGCAGTAGGTCCAGGATCCAGCCCAGCAGCTCATGACACAGCCAGGAGCCAGAGACTGAGCAAAGTCTTAGTAAAATGGAGCATGTCATAGGTGGGGAGGAGGGGAGACAGCTCTTTAAGCAAGTCATTTCAATTGCCTTGAGAAAACAGGTTGTTAAAATGATGGAAATAAATGGGTTGTTTGAGCAGCCTCAGAAATGCTTTCAGAGAAAGCTTCCAGGTATGAACGTTGATTGCAAATGCTTATTAACTGCTCCTTCATTATCAAAGAGATGTGATACATATGTTTACATATTTTGATACATTTTTATTAATCCTACTTACTGTTTAATTCCCTAAACCTGCCCAGAAGTACTGTCACCAAGCAACCCCCTAAACACAGCCTCAACTTCTGCACAGGCAGGCATGGGCATTGGAGGAGTCACTCAAGCATCTGCCTGTACCAAGGAACACGCATCACCAGCATGAGACCTGAAATGGCTCTTTTGATTACAGCCTCCCAAAAAGGAGGGCCATGCTTCAGATGGCTCGCGGTAGGGTCATTTACCCACCTCTGTCCACTCATGCGAGCCATCAGCCAAGAGACCACAGGTCCCTCTCATTCAGCCTCCTGTCTCTAACAGCAACCAAGCTTGATGCTAATGGAAAGAGCTGAACAGAAGGTGGAATGTGGAGATGTTTTCCCAGCACATTTCTCCAGCTCCTAACAGCATGGCACTCACAAACTCCCAAACTGTAAATCGCTCCAGGGCTGTGTTTAGGCCCATCGTGAAGAGTTATCTGCCGTGAAATTGCCAAACTCCTTTTTAAAGGTTCATGATATTTTTTAGCCTCAACAACATCCCAGGACAAGTTTCCAGGGCTGAATTACTTCCCACCACCACGTAGCATGTAATGCTGCTTGGTTTAAACCTGCAGCCTGCTATTTTTGGTGAGGAGCCCTGGCTTCTTGCCCTGCAGGAAACAACAAACAATTGCCTCCTAATCACCTTCTTGGGTGATTTTATACGTGTGTCTCAAATCGTCCTCCCTCCCACCTTTGCCAAGCTGGTGAGTCCCGGTCTAGGCTATCCTCAGATGGAAGCTGCAACACCACTGAATTGCATAAAGCACAGCTCCCTGCTCCAGCCAACATCATCTCCAGCAGCAACATCATCCTGAGCAAGGCACTGTGCTGGGACAAGGGTTCTCCTCTGGGGCTCCGCACTGGAGCTGTTCTTCTGATGGAGAACCTGAAAGTGTGTTTATTTTAAGCTGGGCTTGAGAGATGCACAGGCAGAGGATGAGTGAAGAGGATCCCTGCCCCTACACGAACGCACAGCCTGCCACAGGCCACTGCTTCAACAAGAGACAAGATTTTCCCCTGAGGAGGCCTGTGCTGGAGGGATGCAGAGATTGTTACCTCCTGGCCGCTTGGGCAGGGGTTTCTGTCCAAAGCAGAGGCATCATGCTGACAGCCAGATCCCTGCAGGCTTCCACAGCCTCCATCACCCCACCAGAAGCAAAGGGTCCCTCCAGCCCTCCTTCCAGCAACCCTGCCCGTGGACTGCAATGTTCCAGCTAGAAACTGCCCACCGAGTACACAAGAAGCACAACGACATCAGTATGGTCTGCAAACTCCACCTGCCACAGAGATCACAGCCAGCCCACAAACACACTTCATTTTCAAAAGGAGCAAAAGTACTGCTGAAAACCCCAGTGTGATGCCAAGTTGTGGATTCTTCATCATTAGCACCTAGGCTTAAGACTGCACACAGCACGGCTGGTGTTTGCAAGAGAAAATGGGAAATAGCCTTTCTCCACATACGCCTGTTACAAAACACATCATTGCAAGGGTAAATCCAGCAGGGCCCAAAGCAGATAGGCTCACAGGTACAAACTGGCAGGCACGGCATATCTGACGGCCTTCATTCCCTGGCAAATATCTCCTATCAGCTCAAGCACTAAAAAAAATAAAAAGCAGTTGCAGCTTTCTGTATACAGCAAGGACATTGCCTTGGTGTTGCAATTTTCATGCTGTTACATGCTGGGTCACAGCAACCAGATGTGTTTTGGCATCCAAACGCGAGATCCACAGGGCTCTAGGCCCTCAGCATCTCCGCAGAGTCCCAAAACAGAACCAAACTCTTTGGCTCAAAAGCCAGTCCCTAAGTCACCTGTGGGCAAACCCCGAATTCGCCTCCCAGCCACACACCCTCCACAGACAACTCTGCCAGATGGGCCAACACATTAGTCCCAAAACACCATACCCTGTTTAGTTCAATCCTAACCCAGCGCCTGCAAAGCCCACTGGGAAGTACATCAAAGCATGCCTTTTACCAACATCCAAGAAGAGCCCACACACCCAAAGCTTTAGGCCTGTCCACATAGCCCATGCAGTATTTCCACCACAAAGAGAAAACAGCAGCGGGACCTTCCATGTGCACAGACCTTATCCCTCCCTCACTGCAACTGTGCAGTCCCCAGGGCCTTAATTAGCCAGCATGCCTTCTCGCAGGGAGCTGCTCTACAGGAACATTTACATGTTCAACTCCTTTGGACAAGTTCACAGGCAGAAGGCTAATCCTCTCCTAGGTCTCAAAGTCATATCAATTTCCTGTTTGAAGATGAGCTCTCTCCGTCAGGGTTTTTAAACTAATGAGATGCACTGACGCCTTCAACTCTGGGAATATCAAATGTAGTGGGATTCAATTTCACTGATTTTCATGTGGTTTTCCCTTTGTAATTAACACCAGACTCTATGCAACTTCTCTTCATCCTACCACTAGATACAATCTCTGCTCAAGACAAACATGTCAAGAAAGGTGACGCTTTTACCCTATGCTGCCAAAGGCTTCTAATATTTTTTTTTTCTTTTTTTTCCCCTCCATGAATATAATCCACATCCTCAAGGTAATATTCAGAACTTTAAATCTCCAAGAGCAGTGGCATAGGTCCCTCAGGGCTTGCAGGTACAGCAGCCCCTCCTGCTTCTTACTCACATGGATTATACTCCAGAAACACTGGTGCATGGGCACAGGCTCAGAGAGGATTTTGTAGGTCAGTCTTTCCTACCATCGTTGGGGTCTAAGGACCTCCCTCCAGTGTGTCTGAGCAAAGACAAGGGGGTATGAAACCATCCTGCATCCTTCCTAAAAGCAGCCCGTTGGTCTTCCTACCATGGCAAATGTCCCTTTTCCTCTTTCTTCAGCCACAACCCTCCCAGCTCATGCTAACCAGGTCACAGAACTGATTGCAAGCCCCCCGGGTACACAATTCTCCTGCAGCAGCCAAGCTCTTCCACAAGTTTTTGGGGGGCAGAAGAGAAGGATCAGCGTTCTGATCTGTTCATACCTCACTCACTGTAAAAGGAAGCCAGTTTGAATGAGGTTGCCGGACACTGTGATAACAATTAACACACCAGTCATCAGCTCCCACCTTTGCACCTCCTCCTTGGGTGTTAAATGAAGGAGGTGAGCAACCTCGCAGAATGCAGGCAGACTTTATACGCTGCTAAGTCATGACAGCCTGCAACAGCCATAGCTTGGAGGCAACACAGACAAATCCCACCGTTTTTTTTCAAACTTAAACGAGCTCAGCTGTGCCCTATCTAGCAGGATCTGCAGGAAACATAGTGCTCCTTTTCATCAGAGGATTTGGAACAGTCCTGTGTAGCAAGAGGCTGCACAGCAATATAGCACAGTGCAAAAATCTGCCCAGCAATGGGGCAATTCCTACAGGGACTGGTATACAAAGGTTTTGAGGGAGGATGTCCATTAATATAACCAGACACTGCCAAAATCCTAAGGCCCTGATCCAGCAGAAATCCCTGTAGAAGGGCCCCTGTGATCTCTGCAGCCAGGGAACACCCTGGGTTGGAGGGGAAGGAGATACTGCTCTAAGCAAAAGCAGAATGAGGCAGGTCTGCTTTACTCCAGGAGTGAAGCAGATTCTTCTCCACAGATAAGAAAATAAGAGCCACCAACCATCTACCCCACACAGCTTGACCCCAGGCACTCATTTCAGGAGACACATAAGGGTTCAGAGCAAGAGACTTAAACCCAGGGTTCTCTCTTCAAGATAATCTTTTGGGGAGCAATTTTGCTGCCATTCAAGCACAGATACTAAGCACACCCTGTTAAAAGGCACAGTGCACTGCCTGTGTAATATATTCCAGATTAGTATGCAAAAAGCCTCATTTTTCCAAAAGACAACTGTTTTATTTACAAGACCTCAGTTGTTACCCCAACTTTTCTACACAGGCTAGCAGAAGCTGGAAGGGACTTACCTGGATTAACACAGCAAAAGCCTGCTTCCCGTAGACTCAAAATTATGCTCTTCCCTTGTACTTATAAAACAGCCACCATCCCATCCTTACAGTGATTCCCACTTGGTAGCAGCAGCCCAAAGAGGACATTTTAACAGATATTGTGTTGCATCTACCCTTGCCCCAATCCCAGCTCAGGGCCTGAGAGGACGTTAGGTGCCATTAACCAGACCATTTGCCACCTGAAGTTGCAACCTGTCCTGGTTTCAGCTGGGATAGAGTCAATTGTCTTCCTAGCAGCTGGAATAGTGCTATGTTTTTGAGCTAGGTATGAAAAGAATGTTGATAACGCACTGATGGTTTCAGTTGTTGCTAAGTAATGTTCAGTCTAAAGTCAAAGTTTTTCGGCCTCTGATGCCCAGCCAGCAAGAAAACTGCAGGGGCACAAGAAGCTGGGAGGGAACAGAGCCAGGGCAGCTGACCCAAAGTGGCCAACGGAGTATTCCATACCATGTGACGTTTGAGGAACTGCGGGGGGGGGG
>VYZV01031112.1:46163-94118 GCA_013401275.1 Pandion haliaetus | reverse complement strand
CACCACCCCCCCATCACTGTCCTCCCCCCATTTATTTTCTTATAAACACCAAACCCTTACACCCAGGGCTGGTATCCCCTATATCCCCCTGCCCATAGCAGATTGCCTGCAATCTGCATCATGCCCAAAGGCAAGAGCCAGCCCCAGCCCTACCCAGCAACACCACAGAACAATGCTCTCACCTGAGACACCTGGACAGGGTTGAAGAGGGGCACTGTCCCCACCAGTGGGGGAGATTCATGGGAGCCAGTCTGGAAGCAGTGAGGGGAGAGAAACTTAACAACCACCCCCAATTTCAGACCCCCCCATCACATACAAGTACACCTCCCTCCTCTCCTCACCTGCTGTCCTCCTGACTCCCCACCATCCACATCCCATGAACCTTTCATCTCAATGGATGCTGGAGTAACAGGAAAAGTATTTTCACCTTGCATTCCTCCTGGGGCATGCAACCCAAAAAAAACCCAACTTAAAATTAGGAGGACCAGCTTCTAATATGCTGACAGGGAGAGGGGAAAGGGGACCCATGCAGCATTTACCAGGGTTTCTGGAGGGAGGCTGAGCCAAAGGGCTTGTCCCAGCCACAGGAGGAGCTTCAGGTGGGGATGGCGACGTCCGTTCCTGAAACCACAACTACCTATTTAGAGCAGAAGCTCTCTGCATGGTGAGAAAACCTCTGCACCAGATACCACACCACGCTGTTGAGGTGCCACTCTGCACCCATCCTGCTGGAGAGGTACCTACCCCAAGAGCTACAGGCACCCAAGCTAAGGGGGACCTACAGGGTCAGGGCAAACAACCCCTGTCAAAATGCTAAACCACCCAGAGAGCTCAAAATTAGGTAGGCAGGAGGCTGCACCTGTACACCAAGCCTTTGTACAGCATAAGGGGCCACCAGGGGCCATGGGTCCCCCTCTGTTCTTCATCTCCTGTTAGTTTTAGAAGAATATCCCAAGATTTCCTGCTCTGGAACTGTAAGTCATCCTCAACCAGGAAGAAACTTCCAGGGGAGGATCTCGCTCCAAGCCCACCACCAGCATGCAGTCAGGGATGTGACACCCTGAGGACTCGGCCAGGGCTGGGATAACCACACATGGCTGCTTCCCCCTCTCTGCTGTGCTTCCAATTAAAGATGTTTTCCTTCCCTTCAGCTCCTAAAACCTGCCCAAGCTGTGCCACTTGCAGCTGCTGCTTTCCGCTTCGGCAGAGGGCAAGCCATCCCCACAGAGTTTGCTGAGTGCTTGGAGGATGTCCCAGGTCAAACAGGCTTTATAAATTTACAGTTATTATTAACCAAGGATTCACTTCCAGGCTAAAAGGGCTCCCGGTCCTGCTCTGTCCCTGCAGAGAACGGCTATGGCTGTGAAGAGCTGTGCAATGGCACAGCCCAGCCACCCGCACGAGGATGGAGGGAGAAGGAGTGGTTGAAGGGAAAGATGTGTCACCTGTCCCCATGGCTGTAACCCTGGGTGTCACCTGGGGACAGGACAGCCCCTCATCCCCTACCTGTGGTACCAGCGTGGGGGAGTCCAGGCCAGTCTCAGACCTGGCTTTGGGAGATGTTTCCTTGGTGGGCTTCGACAGAAACCAGCCAAACCACCTGAATCCGGAGCTCTGGGAAATGCAGGTTGTCACAGTCAACATAAATGGGTGAGAAGGGGAGGATGCCATGGCCACCCAGCTGCCCACATACCAGCCAGGAGCAGGTACTGTTTTGCCCAGGCCAGGTCAGGCACAGCAGCCATCAGGGACAGGCAGGCTCGGAGCATGGGGCTTCATGTCGGCCCTTGCATTCTCACCTTATCCTCACCCTGCTTCGCCACCTCTGCTGGTGCTGGCTCTTCAGTGGTGTCTTCAGCTGTGCTCTCCGAGGAAGGCCGGCTATCATCTTCCAGGGAGACAGTGGAGCTATCCGAGATGGTCCGAGCCCTTGCCTTTAAGTCCTCCTGGCATCAGAGATTGGAGCTGCCACATGGTGTTCCCAAACAAGCCACCCCAAGCATGATCAGAGCATCCCCGGGACACCACCATGCTTAAGGGGTAGCACCCCCAGGGACCCCTGTGTCCCTCACACAGCAGGTGGGGAGGGACAGCACCCACAGCAGGGTGCAGTGGGCAGCTCATGGTCCCAGAGGTAGAAGGCTGGAGAGGGCTACCCCAACCTGTCAGGTCCCCAGGGGGATGGCTGGCACCACGATGGGGTGTTTCTGTGCAAGTTAAGTGTGTGGAAGGATGAGCCAGCGAGTTCCATATCCCCCCAGTGCCCCCAATGGGATGGTCTCCCTCACCCCTCTGACTCACCTGCTCTACTGGGAGGGATGGCTGCACCCCTCCAGGGGACAGCGGGGCATCCTGGGCCTCCCCAGCTTCTCCTGTGGAGCAGAGGGAAGGGCATAGGTTTTGGCCCAAGGAGCTCCTGCCGTGTCTATCAGAGGTATTTGCAGCACTTCTATCATCCCACCCCAGAGCAAGGCCACGTGGCCAAGATGTCCCCCCCCTCAAGATGCAAAAGGCCATTCTGGTCCCTGTCCATGCCAGCACCAGGGAGGGAATAAGTCACAAGCCTGCACTGGTGCATCCCAAAAACCTGCCTTGGGCAGCTGGACGTGAAGCTGGTTTTCCCCATCCAGTAGGGAAGTGGCAGCACTGCCAGCAACCCACTGCTGCCCTCCCTTGCTGCTCTGGGCAAGTTCTTGTGAAAATGAAGAGCCACCCACCCAGGGTGGCTGACAGCAGTGGACTTGGCTTGTGTTCACAGCACCAGGCAAGCGTGGCTCCACGCCCGGGGCAAGGTTAGAGGGAAACAAGGAGCTGGGTGACAGGAGCAGCGTTTCAAGTGACACACAGGCCATAGGGGATCACACTTCCCGGAGGACCACCCCATCCCACTGCTACTAACTGGGAACAGGTATTTTTACAGAGAAACAAGGCTGGAGCGCTTACCTGCTGGTGGCACCACCTGTGGAGGGGGCTCAGCAAAAAGCCCTCCTGGAGGGGTAGCCATCCCTGGGCTGAGCGTGGCAGGGGGCAGCTCTTGTCCAACACCGAGCAGTGGCGATGCTGCGACCTGAGCAGGGGCCGGGGACTGGAGCGACATGTGTTTGTGGGAGCTGGGTCCCTGGGGTGGCATGGGCTGGTACCACTGGTCATACTGGTAGCCTTTGCTCCCGGGAAGCTCCTGACCAGGCCCTTTATCTGCAAAAAACCCACACCTCAGGAATTTACTCCAGTGTTTATAATTTCATCAGGCTGTTGCACAGAATTCTCCCTTTTTCCATTATACATCAGCAGGAGACAGGGGAGTGAGGAGGGATGCCAGGGACCACACACAGGCGAGGGAGGTGGTAGGGCATGACGCAGAAGTGGGGACCTTTCAGAGGCTTCAAGGAAGGTGGGCTGTGAAAGACAGGGGGGAGAAAACCTCCCATGCCTGAGGTTGCAAACGAACTCAGAAGGGGAATGCTATGGAAGCAAAGAGACCAAGCATGAGCAGTTCGCACCAGCAGTTCAAAGGAGCCCAAAGCCTCCGGCCTTTTCTTCCACTCCTGCTGCACACCCCAAGCAAGAAAGAAAATTCACCAGGAAGCCGCAGCCTTCATTCCTGCTCCACAGGAGCACCCACAAATAAGTTTCTTGCTTTAGGCAGATTTATTCAGGGTTGGGTTTTTTTTTTTTGTTTGTTTGAAAGGCATGTTGAGCAAGTGGGGTTTGTTTTATTTAACACACATACACGTTGCTCTGTCTGATGTTAGACAGCACAGGCAGCACGCTGCCCTTGGTCCAAGGTGCGTGTCCTGCTTGATCCAACTCTGCAGCCTTCAGCCAGAAACATGCGGGGCACTGGGAATTTTCTCTCCCATCACCATGAGACACAGCCAGGCAGAACCCATACCCCTTGTGTCTGAGCCTAGGGACAGACTATGGCACCTCTTGGATGCGGTGCTACAAAACCCTTTGCTTTGTCCACCGGCATCACCTCCAGCCAGCTCAGGATTGGCTTCACACCCGTGAGCTATTCCCACAGAGCCTGGAGATGATTGAGAGCTGCAGGGAGGAGAATGAATACTCGACTCCACACTGCCTGGCAAGCTCAGCTGGAAGAAGACAGAGAGGACAACCCAGGCTATAAGGATGGAGAGGGAGGTTGCTGTGACTACATGGGTCCCAGCTTGGCACCTTGATTCAGGCTTTGTCTTTCCAAAATGGATGAATTCAACACCAAGCCAGCTTTCTTTGCATGCAGGTCCCTCAGATGGTGACTCTGGATGGTCTTCCCAATGAACAAAAGGGCCAAGCATTGGGAAAGTGAGCAGCAGAGGCTACATGGAGCAGACCTGGCCACTCAGAGAAGCCATCCCATCATACCTCTGACTTTTTTCCAGGGAAGTGTGATCATAGCCTCAGCCCTGATAGCAGCAGAAGGCAATCAGGATTGATGATCCTTTTTACTGCCTGGGAGAGCTCTTTGAAGAAGAATTTGGCAGCAGCAGGGAAAGCTGATAGGAAGAAATGGCTGGGAGGAATTTGTCATGTTTTATGCTGTCTGCACCAGCCTTTATTCTCCACCCATTGGTGCCAGCATTCCCAGCAGAAAGCTAGATATGACCATCAGCAAGGAGCAGCAGGCTGTGCTGGGACATCTGGTTGATGGAGGTGGCCATGAAGCAAAGCTGATGGGTCACCAGGCCCTGATTTCTCCTTGATGGGATATCCCAATGGACCCACCGGAGGCTCATGTCCCTCATCTTATGTCTCTTGACCCTCTGGGTAGACTGTCCCTGGAGGGGACTCTTGGGGTCACCGAGAGGCAAAACAAAGGGGTGAAAGAGGCAGTAGGGAAAGGGAAATGCTGGGGCTTCACCAACAGGCATGCTGCAGCCCCGCATGCAAAGGGACAAGCTCCTTCCCAAATCTTTCACTCTGAAAGTGAGAAATCCCCTTAGTTCAGCTCCAGTTTTCATCTTTGAAGAAGTGCTTGGGAAGAGGGCCGTCTCCCCCGAGGCTCGGCCAGGAGGCACATGCTTCATCCAGCTGCCCGCCCCCAGTCCACCTTCTCCCACAGTGCCCACAGGGACTCTGAAGCTGTGGTAATTAGGCCCAATTACTCAGACTTTGTACAGAGGGCATAAGCATCAACCCCTGGGTTTGCAGCCCATCCCCGGCAGCCCCACACTGGAGGGATGCATCCAGGCAGGAGCAAAATTTTGAGCTCTGGGGGATGTAAGGAGCAAGGAGCAGCTGCTGAGAAATGCTCTGGGGAGCAGGGAACTGCCTTCCAACCCATGGCAACACAACTCCACATGCAGAGAAGCCTGCTGTGATGATTGCAACCTGCTGCTTTGTTTTCTTTACCTGCCGTCGATGCAGCAGCCCAGGAAAGACCTGGCTGAGGGGTTGCCACCTCCGGAGAGAGGTCATCTTCCGCCTGCAAGGAGTCAGAGGGAAAATGTGATAAAACAGATGGAAAAAGGGATGGCACAGGGCAAAGACTAAGGAAACCATGAAGCCAATGTAAAGAAAAGCATGGTGCTGGTGGGGCTGGGGCTCACAACCCACCCCAGGCTGCGGGAGTCCAGGTTACACGTGAGACCCATACCAGTACAGGCACAGCTCTTTCCCAGCAAGTGAAGGGGGCTGCAGCACCGCTGCCCTGCTGAGAGCAGGCAGAAGGGGAAACTGGAGACAGAAAAGGGCACAAAACCGTAAGCAGACATGAAACCTGAATGAAGAGCATTGATCCAAGGATCAGACCACAGTTAAGGGACCTGAGAGCACACGTCTGCAAGGTGATGCCCCACCACTGTCCTCTGCAACATCCTCACTGCAAGAGGAGATCATCATTCACCCACCAGCCACTGACTGCCCTCCTTGAGCCAAGACAAGGAGCGTTTTACCCCATGCAGAGCTCTGCGGTCCTTGCTGCTCACATCCTCAGGCACTGCAACCCCCCTGCTCCCACGGAAGCTGCATGTCCCACAGCAGAGACCACATCTCTGAGCTCACAAGCCAAGGGGAAAGGTGCCTGCATAAGAACGGCCTTTGAACCTCCATACCCATCCCTCCTCTCGGTTTCAGGGCAGAGGAGAAGGATGCTCCTGCAGACAAACACCACCACAGACCAGCTGCCCCGCAGCATCCCCCCTCCTCCTTACCTCACATTCCTGGCAGCAGGCTCGGAGCTGTAGCAGCCAGTCAGGCTCCAGCATCTGGTCCTGCTCTGGCATCTCCAGGAGCAGAGGGTCGGAGAGCTTCAGCCGCTCGGCTAGCTGTAGAGCCAGGAGGGCAATGAGGCTCATCACACATCTCAGCTCCACAGGGAAGACCAATCCCCACAGCAATCACACACGGCTGGGCACACAGGCCCAGGGGAAAACAACACTGGAGCTAGACTTCTTCATAATATGGGGGTAAAAGTAACACAGACCTCTCGTGCAAGATTTATTCCCTCTCCTGCATTGCTGCAGAGAGGTGCTGGCCCATCCCAAGCCCTGCAGAGAGCCTCCCAGTAGGGCTCTCTCAGCCATCTCCACAGACATGTCGAAGTACCCATGTCAGAGATGCTCTTCACATCAGAGAGGCAGGTAACTATTACCATCCTTTTCTCCTCTGAGGAAAATGAGCACCTTTAATCCTACTTGACAGCCAGCCTGCGGCACTAGCAGGTTTGCGGAACACCTTACCAGGAGCCCTGGAAACAGCCCAACTCCCAGGGCTGTGCATCAACCCCTTACCTACCCTATGAGGGTGGATGGGTGCTGGTAGGGTTTGAGATAAGGGCTCACCCGGCTTTGCAACAAGCATTACCAGTGCTAATAACCATGCAGAAAACAACAGAAATGCAGAGCTGGGAGAGACCTTCTGAGGTTACCTTATCCATCTGCCAGCACTCAAGAAAATCCTGTATGCCCTCACCAGCCCATGTTTGTCAATTTGCACTTACAAATCTCCAAGGAGAAGATTTCACAGCCTCCTAGGCCTGTCCTGATGCTTAATGTCATTAGAGCTAAAGAGTTTTTTTTCTTAATATTGAAGTGAAATCTTCCCTGCTGCAAATTAAGCCTCTCAATTCCTGCTCCCACAGAAGCTGCAGGGACAGTCAGGCACCATCCCCTGAAAAGCAGCCTCCTGCTCCCCTATACCCCTTCCTCCCCCAGCACATCTTGCCTGGAAAAAATAACCCCAAAGCCTTCTTTGGAGGTCATTTTCCCCTCAGTCTCTTACCACCCCTGCTCTTCTATTCTGCACTTGCTCCAATTTGGCCCTGTCTCTGAGAGCAGCATCCCAAACAGGGCACAGTGCCCCAGCCAAGATCCCAGAGACCTGAGCACAGGGGGATTATCACCTCTTTGTCTCACACATGCCGTTCTTGCTCTCACGGCCCAGAATAACATTATAACATTGGATTTTTTTTTTTCTTTTTTGTAACAGCATCCTGTTATCATGTTGCTGCTCAGTATTTTTGCCATGCTCCACTATCTCCCCCAGGTCCCTTTCTGCAGTATTGCTGCTGCATGTTTAATTTCTCCTGCAAGAGAGGGGTCTGTGCCACCCTGGCTGCAGCCATCTCAATCATGTGGGGGCTCCAACTACCATCAACAGAGCAAGAGGCTCTTCTAGGTCCACCCACCGCACCAGCCCAGGCTGAGATGGAGGGCTCCCTGCAGAGCTAAATCACAGTCTGGAGAAATTTCTTAGACAAGGGTCCAGTTTTAAGACAGCTGGATGAGTGGAGATGACACTCAAAGCACCGCTCTTCATCCGAGTCTTTACTGAATTTTCTCTTACTGGTATCAACTCACTTCTTGGGTTTTTTTTCAAGCTCCCTCCCAGCTCCTTTGTGCTCATTTATCTTCTCTGCTTTGCTACGATGCTGCCACATCAAGGGCCACCAAAATCCATCCAGAGGTGACCTTGCAGCTCAGCAACTCTCCACAGCCACACAGGTCTCAGCTATCCCCTCCACACCAGTCCCCATCAGCCATTTCTTCCTATTCCCAAAGTTTTTAAAAACAAAGTCCAAACCAGCACAAAACACATTTCCCAACTCTGGCAGGTTACAGCGAGATATGACCCATGCAGCCAGAGCCCAGCTTGGAACAGGGACTGGCCACAGAGAGTGGAGTAACCCAGCACGCAGCTAGGAGCTTGCACTACCTACAGACCCACTGTCCCATCTCTTTGCAAACACACATGTGTTCATCCTAAATCAATTGCAGGAAAGAGGAAATTATAAGCATGATTACTCCTAAACGGGGGGAATGTTTAATCCAAAAGCTAATGTGCACTTTGATCCAATATTAATGAACCAGCACCTGGATGTATATCATCCCCAGCTTCAAAAGAGAGGAAGTCTTAATCAAACACTAATGTGTATCATAATTTGTAACACAGTCTAAAACATCAAAGACAAGAGTGTCTACGAATGGACTAGTTTTTCAGATGAAAGTGTTTTCTCCCAGGAGAAGCATTATCCCCAGCAGAGCAGCAGATCTGAGAGGCTGTTAGAGAGTAAATAGGTTTTGATGATGGGGTGGGGGGCTGCACAAGCCAAGTTTTGGGTGATTTCTGCAGCACCCGCTTCAGATGGGCAATCCTTGCTGCCCCTCATCTCACAGCACCGTGGCTTTTGCACCCTTCCCGACAGAGGAAGGCTTCAAGCAGCCTCAGCACTGCCCTGGTAATGTGTGTGGGGTGGGCAGACCGGCTGTCCCAAGAGCCCAACCTGCCCGGGGGACCTGGGACACTTTGCCTCACCCCTCCCTGCCCCAGCACCCTGCTTATGAAGCAGAGTAGCTGGGCTCAGTGCTAGAAGCAGGGACATGCTCCTATTCATTGTCACCCCAAAAGAGCCCCCGGCAGGTAAATGGAATCATGGGATGATGTGCTGGAGGGGAAATGTCAAGCACTCAAACTTCAGCTTCTTATGTCTGTGCCATTTAGAAGTTCAAAAAGCCTCTCTAGATTAAAAAACATCCTTTGCTTCCAAATAACTCTGCTCCTACTTGGCAGTCAACACAATTCTTTTGTTTTCTACCCTAAATCCATGGGTATTAGAGACCACATGGATGTGTTGGCTTCACTGTACTCTGCACACACCAGGCAGCAAACCCTGGGGGGGCTGCTCAGAGCTGCCAAGCACCCCCAGCCACAGGAAACTCCCAGGATGCTTCCCACCGCACCGGGTCCTGAATGGGTATCGCATCCTGCTGAGGATGCAGGGAGGTACGAGACTCACCTTCATCACTTGCTGGGCCAGGACGGGGTGGCCGGCCAGATCCTGGCCCAGGAGCACAGTGGCTATCTGCTCGCAGTATTGCAGGGCCTGGGCTGGGAGCCCATAGTCAGCCAGGCGAGAGGCATAGAGGAGCTTGTACACCTTGGGAGAGGGAAGCGGAGCAGACATAGGTGAGCAAGGAGATGCTCATGCCTGTGGGTCCCTTCTGCCATGGCACATCATCCCAGCGCGACTCAGAGCACCCTGGATCATGGGTCTCATCACCCAGAGGTCACCTGCAACTTGGGGGCAACCCCACCCATTCCCATGGGGTCATCCAGCCTTGCTTCCCAAACCACAGCACTGTCACAAGGCCAGACCGGCTCAGAGCCAGCAGACAGGCAGTGGGGAGAGCACACCAACCCACCACTTTCATTTATCCACCCAATTTGTGCAGCGCCCAAATGGCACAGCAGCCAGGTCCTTATTTGCTATATGACAGGTCTGTCCATTACCTGAAGAGCAGGAAGGCAACTAGACCTCAGCCAGCACTGATCAAACACACCGTGCCCCAAAATCTGCCCAAAGCCCTGCCCTGGAGGACCCCCTTGGCCAGGGCAGCCTCCCCATCGCTCCCAAAGCCCAGTGAAGGGACAAGCCTTGGAGAGCCACCTGAATCCCTGCCTTCAGGGGGATGGATGCATATTTTGGGGCAGGCCTGAGCTGCTACACCAGATGCGCCTGTGCATCTCCGCTACCTGGAAGGGGAGCAGGAAGGACTTGGACTGTCGTAGCTGCTGGCAGTACTCGAAGATTTCCATCCGCTGGATGGCCTCTGTCCTGGCAAACTGGGCAAATGCCTGACTGCAGAGGAGAGGGGTAGGTTCAGCAAGCAGGAGAGCTCTCTCCCCAGACAGGCCCCCCCACAGATTCACAGCTCCACCACTGTGCCAGCCTGCAGCTGGGGAGGCCCAGAGCAAAGCTCACATTAAGAGAAGTAAAAACCCACAAACAAGGATTGCTTTTGCGTAAAAAGGAGATCCCAGGGATAGGGAGAAGGTGGGACACGTCACTCTGCCAAGAGCACGGCCTCCTGGGCTTGCTTACCAGTGGCTGCTACCCAGCAGAGCCATGCGGTCTGCCTTCGCCCCAAAGTAACCGAAAGGAATATCTGCCATCAGGTAGCAGAAATGAGCTGCTTCAACTGCTCCCCTGCCAGCTAGGTGGTTGGAAAAAAGACAAACACTAAGTACCGAGAGAGAGATCACCATGTGGTTAGTGTTGCTTTGGAGGCCCCCAAGCTTACAGGAAAACCCAAACCCCACCACCCCACTTTTTCCTGTCCATGCAGATCCTGATCCCTCCCTTCTCCCTGTTTTTTGTCTGTTTGCCCTGATTGCTGCTTTCTGTACCTAGGAGGAGTTTTCAGTTCAGTGGTAGGACCAGGGAAGCTTCAGGTCTGCAGGGTGCCATTATTGGCATGAAATCCCCAACAGTCCCTGACACTGGGAACAAGTCTCAGTCCCTGCGGTTACATATGCCCTGCATGGGTCCGGCAGCTCCAGACATCTCCAGAAGAGCAGCTAATAGATATACCTGGGCCTGGCTCATCTGCCAGCACGAAGGGTAGCAGGACCCATCAAAGCCTCATCCCTGCCACCATACAGGCACCACAGGTACAGGCATGCACACCCCATCTTGGCACCAGCCTACATCCATGCCAGCATGGACATGCATGGTGACATTGCAGGTGTCCACCCACCATTACAAGACAGCAGGAACACAACTGCCCACAATGGCCTTGGCTCACCCAAAGTGTCTCCCATGGTGACGATAGCTCGGTGGTTCAGCTCCATGTCTCCAACCTTGTTGGACAACATCACAGCCAGGTGAGGCCTCCAGTCTCCCCAGGTGGCATCCCCACAGCACTGGATGGAGACAAGAGGAAAGCAAAGGTGAGCAGAGATGGTCACCACAAGGTGGGTGTCACAGACAGGTGACAGCACAGGGGTATACACGCCAGGGCCAGCCTCTTGCTCACGGACCAGCGCTGCCTGCGGGAGCCTTCCCGACATAAGCTGGAAGAGGGTCTGCAGGGGGTCATTGGTGGCCAGCGTGCTGGTGAACCTGAGAGGAGACAGCAGAGATAGGGCTGCCATGCCAGGACCACAAACCCTCATTCACCTCCAAGGGCACATCCCAAATACCCCAGGAAAGCAGTGTCCTGAGGGGCTTCCCAGAGAAGGCAGAAAGGATCATCAGCCCATGAGGCTGATGATCTGCACTCCCCTCCAGAGCAGGCAAGCTTCCAGGACAGCACTGGATAAAAGCTCCTTGGAAGGATTCAGATTGCACAAGACAGAAAATTTCTGCTTAACTCTCCCTGAAAGGATCAACCCAATCCAGACTAAGTACGTCAATTCCACCAGAAAACGTTCATACTAGTGGGATGAACAGCTCAGACCAGGCTGGATCACAGTGAAGATGGCTCGGTTCCCCCTACCCCTATGGCTGCCTTTGCTAGGGCAGCAAGGGCAAAGCCAAAGACTCAGAATAAATCCACCCCACATCTCCAGGGAATGGCTTTCCTTCTGCTTTCCAGCCCCCACTTGGTTTCTCCTGTCCATCAGGAAGCCCAAAGGACTCAGGCCCATCCAGATGGATGCCCCCTCTCCCCTTTGCCCCCTCTGAAAGGGTCAGCTGAAATCAATGCTCTTCTTTCAGTGCACTGGGGCTGAGGGCACCCAAAGGCTTGGCAAAGCCAGTCACAGAGCATTGTACCTTGCTTTAGCTTCTCCAACTTACCCAGCGAGCACCCAGCTGTAGGTCCGAGGGTCCATCTTGCTGGAGAGGAAGAGAGCGTGGCCCCACAACTGGTTTCTCATGGCCCAGACCAGAGCATCCTGCAGGCCAAGGTGGAGAAGAAAAAGGCTTTGCACTAACTCTATATTTTTCCCTGCCCTTCCCTGCTGCCAGAGGACCCTCTGCTCTCCCAGCTCAGAGACAAGCTCTGATGACTGCTCTGGCTTTAACTAGCACTCTCCAAAAGACTCTTCCACATTCACAAAGACCCCTTTATCTTTCTACCTTGCATGATGACAAGAACTGGGACCTTCATAGCAATATTGTCTTTCCTGGATTTCCAGGTCTGTGCTGCCTGTTAGCTCTCAATGCCACCACCATGGGATCCCAGCCTTGGCACCAAAGCTCCTCTGCATGCAGCCCTCCTCTCTCTCCCTGTGCCTTTGGTATCCCTTGAGATCGCATAGCTGCAACTAAGCCCACAGTGCTGGTAAAAGCCTCTGCATCTTGTCTTCACTCAGGGCCCAATCCTTGGTCCCAATGCTGGAAAATTACTGCCATAAACCCTGTTGTACAAACAGCTCGAAGGGTTGATACCACAACCACAAGGCATCTTTTGACGACCCTTCCTCTTAAAACCTAAAGAAGCCAAAGGGGCCAAGAACAAAAGTCACCCCTGTGTCCTGGATCCCACTCACCACTTACTTTCTTCCTGCCATAATAGAGTAGTTTGGTGAACTTCTCCACTATCTGTGCCTGCGTCTCCACAACAGGAGGGACCTCCCCTGTGATGAGGTCCAGTGTCCCTGGCTGACGTGACATCCACTCATCATCTGTCAGGCCAATCAGGTTTGCCGCAGGGTTTTGCCTCTTGTATTTCTCCCGGTGCCTGCAGTCTTGTATCAGCAGCTCAGCCGTATCTGAGCCCACCATGGACTGTGAAAGGGAAGGGAAGGAGCAAGGAGGCCCATGGAGGTTGCCCCATCAGCAAAGGCTGATGGCACTTCCAGTCAGACACCATTACACTTGTATCCTCATCCCAGCACATCTCCCAACAAGACCAGCCTTGGCCACCAGCACGCAGTTTTGAAGGGCAAAAGATTCAGCACAGCTAGCAAGACCTTCACAGCACTCGCTCTGAAGATCCTGTTCATCTGCTTCCAGTGAGCAGCCGCAGACTGGATTGGGTGGATTTCATTGGGTTAAGGGAATACTCCCCTTTTAAGCACAAATGCTGGCTCTTCGATGAAGGTGGCAACAGTCCTTTTCAGAGCTGCTATAGCTTGGGTTGTTGGTAGTTCACAAGGATGAAAAGTAATCCAGGAGAAGGGTTTGCTCCAAATATCCAGGCAGTACCAAGCTGATTGATGGTACTGTGGGAATGGGATGCTTTTAAGGCATACCCCCCTGAAAACAGCAACTGAATCAAGAGGCACATAAGGGGCATATAACTTCTCTCGCTTCTAAGATGAAAAGGGTCGGCCCCTTCCCATGGGACACCTACCCCATTCTGCCGGCAGAGGAGGACAAGCAGTTTCCAGAGAAGAGCTGAATCTCTGCCTTTCTGTGTTGAGAGATCACAGCTCGTGGCTATCTTCTGCTGGCAAAATGTCATCACATCCACCTTGTGCAGGTCTTCCCTACAGCAGCAAAGAAAGGCCTCAAAAGAA
Organism: Pandion haliaetus; assembly: GCA_013401275.1. Classification (NCBI taxonomy): domain Eukaryota; kingdom Metazoa; phylum Chordata; class Aves; order Accipitriformes; family Pandionidae; genus Pandion; species Pandion haliaetus. The sequence goes on along the minus strand of VYZV01031112.1, from coordinate 80,432 downwards.
ACCCAAGGCAAAGCAATCTAGGACATCGTTCAGACTCAAAGCATCCCAGGTTCACTGAGGGGGATGCCGAAGATTCAAATTGAGAGATGGAAAAGATCCCCAGCGTCAACCACATCCCACCCTGGCCACACCAAGCTCAAAAATGCTTAAATTTAATCATTATTATGACTCTTTGCACATTTCTGTGTTTCAGGCATGCAGAGCGCATCTCAAACCCTCTCTCTGCCCTCCTGATAATATTTTCATCCCTCCACCTGCAAAGAACCTCAGTTTCGCTTAGCTGTGCTGCTGTTACAGCCATGGATATCTGAGGCTGTAGGAGCAGGCATGCATACAGGCAGTATCTTTGATTAACTGGCACAGTGCAGGGAGAAAGACATGCTTGTGACCACATAAACCCTTGGGGTCTGAAACAAAAACAGAAACCTTTAAGCTATGTGCAAGCCAGGCAGAACTGCTGTCTTACAATAAAAAAAAAAAAAAAAAAATCAGACAGTTGGAAAAGGTGGCTGAGAGACAAGATCAGCCAGGGGAGAGAGACCAGGGAGGGAGATGCTGATCCTGACTCAATCACACCAACATATCGTATGGATATTCCCAACATCCCCTTCAGCACAAGTAACCTCCAGTTGTTCTACCCAACTTCTGGGCATAGGCAGCTCTTTTGCTCAGTAAGTGATTTTCTTCCTTCTGCACACTCTTTGCCTTTCCCCACATTGGTTACGAGTGACAAGAAGACACACTGGTGTAACCAGTACAATACAGAGACAACCTGATGCAATACACCATGACTCATCCCCAGGCTCACACTGGATGAAGGTGCATGCATACTGGGTCTGACCCTGCCATGCTCAACAGTCTCAGGGGACAAAAAACTTAGGAAAAGCTAAACCACAGGTTGACACAGGACTTTAGAACTCCAAAGAGATCTCCCCAAAATCAGATTTCTGGGACATGAGTACAAAATAAGGTCAGACGTACAAACCACACTAAACCCACACCCTATGAATATTCAGAATAACCATCTTCCACAATCCAAACCAACCTACACTGCAGCAAAGGAGATGGGCTCCCAGTCTTAACCTAGACTTGGCCTTTGCAGATATCTCAAAATCATGGGGACCCTGAAGTCTGCCTTGAGCTCATGTCTCCTCCCAAAGAAGAGGTGCTCCCAGGCCAGCTGTGCCAGCACAGCCAGAAGGACACAGCTCCTGGACCTGCTGGTGCAGCATACCTGGCCAGGGGCCCCGGGAAGGCCCGTAGCTCCTCCAGCTCTTTCGTGTCATGAAGGATTACCTAAAAAAAACAAGAGCAAATTTCACAGCTGGACTCCAGCAATCAGGACAGCCCCAGCTGGGCTAGCTGAAAGTCAGTGCCTTGGCCAAGGGTTCAACAGTGCTGGTGAACTCACTCTCTGTGCTGTCTTAAGGTAACCCCAGAGTATAGACACTTAACCATCACATAGACCCCAATACTAGGGTCCAGGAAAGAAACGCCTGTTGAGATGGCATCTGCCTCCTTTGGGAGGCAAAATAGGAGACTGAAACACTGTGGTAGACTCAAGGGACGGATATGGCCTCTGTATCAGAGAACCTCAGAAAGGTGAGCAGAATTATCCTTCAGAGACATATGGCCCACATCTGTCTCTATCAGAAGGGAAGACTGTGAACAGGTCACAGATAACAAGGGTTACGTAGCTGAAGGAGGAGGATGTGGGGCCCAAAGGCTGAAAGCATTTTCCAGGCACAGGCTGGCATGATGCAGACGCAAGGATCCATGTGGGCTGGAGATAAGATGGCAGCAGGGAATGAGAAGACTAAGGGGGCTGTTTGGGTGATGAAAGGTGTTTGCATCCCTCAGGGCAAAAGGAGCCACTCCAGCAAGGGGACCAGGGGCAGTCTGGGGTGCTAGGCTGTGGCATACCTCCAGGCTGTGTAGCTCGATATGGGCTAGCTGCCCCTCGGCAGGGCAGTGGGGACACACCAGTACCAGCTGGCCTCCAGCTCCAAAGCACACCGCCATGTGTGGCAGTGAGAACTTGAGGGGAACCACCGGGGCTGGGGTGGACACCAAGGGCCCCCCTGCAACAACACACAGGCCACCATGAGTCCCCTTACACTGACCCCACACCACCTCCACTGTGGAGGACGTGACCAGGTCCCAACCTGGTCCCCTCAACTGAAGTAAACCTCCACTGATTGCCCCCCCCCCTTATGCAAGAACTGTCCCCTAAAGCAGAAAGCAAATACATGGCAGCCTCTGCACTCCCCAGGGCAGAGCCAGTGACCACACACCCAGCCCACAGCCCCCTGGTCATGCCTTGCACCCGCAAAACCTCCTCCAGGAGAGGACCAAGCTGTGAGACAGCAAATCTCCTAATGCCAGCCATTTATTCCTTTGCTCCACCCCCTTGTCAGAGGGGCGCAGGGCCCCGTCACACCTCACCTGCTTGCACAGGGCTACAGGTCCCTGAAAGTGCAGGGCTGTAGTGGTCAGCGCCATCATGGATGTACTGGCTGAGCTCATGGCTGCTGGAGCTGAGCCCCAACTCACGGTACTGCAGGAGCAGGCTGGGCTGGCCTGCGGGCTAAAAGGAAGGAAGAAAACACAAACCTGGCTGAGAAACTAGGGACTCCACTGCTTTTCTGCTCCCAGGGCAGTGGGACAGGCTCTGCTGCCCAGCAGGAACAGCACAGCACAGCTGATTCCCATCTGAGCAGCTTGCTCCCTTCAGCATCTTAGGTTCATCATGGCACATACCCTGGTCATACCCAATAGCTTTTAAAATAATTTATATCAGCCACCAGTCTAGCCCAACAGTCAGCAGGCAGTGCTTGGGAATCAAAAAAAATCTCTGCCCAGGAGCAAAACCACCAGAGCAGCTTTGATTTGATCTTTTAATTTGCTCTATGGCAAAACACAGTGATCGGGACAAAAGTGTGATAGAGCAGACCCTGGTGGACAGAGCTGAAAATGAGACAGCTTTCAGCTACCTCGGAAGGATGAATGAGAGCTTTCCCACCAAGTCTGTATTTCTGTCCTGCTCTTGGCTTCCTGCAGGAGTGGTGTACAGCCCCATGCCTGGGGGAGCACCAGCCCAGCATATAGGCACTTCATAAATACTAATAGCCCAACTATAATAATCCCCAGAGACTGTTAAGCACTGAGATCAACATAGCAAAGCTGCCCTTTTCTCCTCAGCCTCCTTCCCAGAGGAGGGACACGTGGATTGCTTCCAAAATCTCTGGGAGATCCCCAAGACACTTGTCCTGCACCCCTGCCCATCTTGAGGTTACCTCTGAGGGCTGGCCACTGGCCTCCCCCAAATCGCTGCTGGGGGTTTCTCCCCTTGCCCCCTTGGGGGGGGCAGCCGAGACGTATCTCTCCTCATAGGAGTCATAGGCCTGCGTCCTGCAGAAGGGACCAAAAGGAGAAGCCCCAAAGGTCAGATATTTTGGGGACCAGCCACAAACCACTAATTTTGCAGCAGGTGGTTGCACCAGGTGATGCCCAGACCCCCAACCCTTACCTGTCCTGCCCCCAGGGGGACACAGCCAGGTTGGGGTGGTAACCCCTGTAGTAGTGCTGGTCTCGGTAATTGGTACTCTTGCTGTAAGGCTCTCCCTGTCTCAGGTCTAGGGAGAGAATCAAGATTTAGTGTTGCCCCTCCAGAGCAACAAGCCATAATGAAGTTGCGAAAGAAAAGCAATGAGTCAGGCAATTTGCCATGCATACCCCATTTGCTTCCAAATTAGCCCAACACATTGGAGGTATGATAAAGCCCTACACACATTTGCCAACACAGCATTGATGTCCTTTCCTCTTTCCTCCCTCCCCTTTTCTTCAGCCCAGGAACTCCAGAAACAGCAAATAATGAGGCCCCGGCCACCCTGCTTACACAGGACCATCAGCACGGAGTTCAGCATGGAACCAGGAATGACACAGGTTTTTAGCCATGGAGATCAAGATCAAACATTCCCTTGCGTGTGTCTAGTTCCTGCTCACGTTTCCCAAATGCAAATTGAGGGCAGTGCTACACAGGGAAAACAGCAGCAACAGCCCAGGAGTGTGGGCAGGAGAAAGCCCTGCAGGTGTGCAACCCCTGGGAGAAGAACCCATCCTGGAGAAAGCATCGCCTCTTCTGCAAGCAGGTTGCCTCCATCCCCAGACCCAAAGGATAAGCCCGTACCTCTGTCATCTTGCCAGGCCACTGGCTGCCACTGGTGGCTTTGGTAGGCGTAGTCATCCCCATAGCTGGCTGCTGGATACTGCCAGTGGGGGTCTTCATATCCTTGCCTGAAACACAACACAACACAACATACTTAATCTGAGAAAGAAAAGGCACTGCTGCAGGTTATGGACCACATCTAGGGTTAGACTCATGCCCTGGTTAGGACCTTTGGAGGAAAAGGGTGATGGAAGTAAAGCCAGCTCCCCTGCCCAGGGGCCCTGCTCAGCAGCAGGGCCAGAAACTAGTCCAGCATCACAACCTGGAAGGAGCAGCAAGAACTTTAGATACTTTCCCATCCCCATCTACGAGAAAGCTGTGCACTGCAGTTTCAGGCAATGCCCAATTTCAGCTCGATGGGGTGGACTTGTTATGGGGATCAGCTTTCATCTGTATTTTAGGAGACATCCCACAAAAGCACTTTCTCTGCTAAGTTCTGGAGCTGCCATGTCTACCATACAGCTCAGCAGGTCTTCCTCTGCACCAGACCCCAGACCCAGCCACCTACCCAGCACTCACGACCTTAACCCGTCATAATTTACACAGCAATTTGGTCAGCCCTGTGCAACGCCCCCCTTCCTGGTGCAAGCATCATACAACCTCAGCACAAAACTCTGCGTATCCACACTATAACTCGCCAAGGGCAATAACTCAGGCAAATCAATGCAAATTTGCTAGAGAGCTCAAAGCTCTTTCTCAGCAGTGATAGCATCCTCTAGTCCACATTTTATCCTTCCACCCTCCGCTGTTTCAGCAGCTGAGCTTGCAAGCTCCCTTTTGCTCCTATATTACCATTTGTATTTTTATTGTTCACCTTGCACTTGGTAAAAAAAACCTGCATTTAATCAAACCTTCGAGAAAAATGCACCTTGGGACCGAGACAAAGCCTGTAAAATGGCAACCGCAGAAGTCACAGCTGTAGGAAGAAATCGGAGCTGGAACTGCTACACAGCCTTAAATATAGAAGTCACCAGCTGCTTTAATAGCTAGACATCACCTAATTGCCCACTGCCTCCTCGAGTCTGCTCACCGTTTCCCCTATGCAGTTACAAGGGCAGGACCTGTGTCGCAAGCCCACAAGAGCAGTGAAATGGTCAAATCTTATTTTAAGAAGGTTTACAAGGAAGGGGCTCAGCGCGAGCGTCGCAAAGTCAGGCAGCTCTCACCTGGAGTACGGCCTGTTGGGTTTGCTGCTGTCATAGTACTCAGCCCAGGAAGCTGGTCCACGGGCATGCCTCCGGGGGTGGTAGCCCTCATCCCAGGGGTGGCCGGGGAGGTGGCCCCCATCCCAGGAACCGGGCCGAGGCGGGGGCCCTGCACGGAGTATCTGCCGCCTTGGCTGTGGTGGGGGGCCACGGTGTGCCTCTCCCCACCCACCCCGGGCTACCTGCCTCTCCCGGGGCTGAGGTGGCCGGGCAGGGGCCCAGGGGTCCATCACAAGCTTGCCAGCGAGATCCTCTCTGGTTTTGGGATGGGAGAAGAGGTTAAGTCCCAAATGGCTTTAGTGGCCTGCAAGCAATGAGGTAAGTCACAGTGCCTTTGAACAGCAGCTTTTCACACCCCTCAAAGCCCCCACCCCCAGGAAGCCTGTTGCCACCTACTCCTTGCTTTTGGGAGCCTGCTGGAAACCCAGCATCCTTTCCAAAATACCCAGAGGCAAGGAAAAGCCATCTCCCCATCTACCTAAACTTGAAGCTCCCCTTAAAACACCAGGATGAAATGGTCCATTTTTGAAAGCAACAGGCATCCAGCTCTTCCTGGAGCCAGAGGTAAGATCCAGGTAGCATGCTCCTGCACCCCTAAGCAGCCTTGCAAAACACCACTGCTCAGTCTCCCCAAGTAGGTGAGAAATCAGCTTTACCTCTGCAACAAGGCAGTGAAACCCCACATTATACATAGTAGGGGAAGGGATATTGGCAAAGCTGCAAGCAGGACAGGGAGAATTATTCTTAAAGAAATGAGTAGGGACAGAGGCAGAGAGAAATGGAGCTTTGCTCATGTGAGCTATGATATGGGGTGGAAACAGGGATTTCCTCCTGCCTTTCAGCTCCAGCAAGAATACAGCAGTTCAAGCAGACACCAGATTTACTTATAATGGTCCCATGCAGAAGAGGAAAACCTAAGGAGAGCCCAGGGTGACACATGGGTGAAGCCCCAGCTGCTGGAGGGCAGGGGGGGTGTGCCACCTTCAAGCCCCCCACATCCCCTTTTACAGCATTGGTACCCAAACTGCCCCCACAAAGGCTCACGAACGTCCCCAGTGCAGGCAGCTAGCCAGATGCTGTCTGAACCACTTGTCATCCCTCTCACTCTCAAAGTTTAAGGCATCTTGGGGTCATTTCAGGCCTGGGGCGGGGGGACACCCAGGTCTGAACACAGGCAGCTCAGTTTGTGCCTGTTCTAGGTGAAATCAGGGTTAAATCCTTGCCCTAAGTAGGCCCCCCAGGCACAAGCATCCAGACACCCATCATTTTGGTCCCACTGAGGGCCCCTCTAATTTTTGGCCAGGGGTTCCCACTGCCATCCACCCCCCACGGCAGCCGCACACACCTGCTCGGAGGCCACCGGGGCCCTTCTTCCACTCCCCAGGGTGCCACTGCCAAAGTCCACTGCCACATGGGCTGCCGGCCGCCGCAGGGGACAAAGGGCAACCCCCGCTCCTCCCCCCCGGACTGACTCCCTCAGACACTCACTCGGCTCCCGGCGGGGTTCGCACAGCTGTTTGCAGCCCTAAGGGTCACCTTCCTCATCACTTGTGCCTCCATTTACCCAAGAGATGGAGTGTGCAGCCCTCGGAGCTCAAAAAAAGCCAGATATTTCTCCTGTGGGTTTGGTTTTAATGCCATAAGTATCCTCCTCTATACCTCCTCACACTTCTTAAATAATAATAAATAAAACCTGCTGGCTGAGCTGTTGGTTTAATCTGGACCCAGCCACAGCTCAAGCAAATAACGTCTGTCCCACCAGCCACTGCCCAGGGCAGAATTTGGGCAGGGTGGAGCTGGGCTTCACCCCAGCATTGCCTCATCTAAGTCCATATAGTGCAATAAAGGCCTCACTCTGCAAGCAACTGGGGATTCCCGCCTGAAGACCCTCTCCTAGACTCTCCCAGGTACCTTAAAAACTGAAAAAGGAGTACATTAAGGCAAATGGCATCATAGAAAACTGCAGTAAAAGCTAGATAAGAGCCAGCGTCTTCCACCCAGCTGCCCAGCAATGTGCCATCATCTCCCCCTTCACCAGGGAAAGCATGCATGGTTTCCTAACCCCCAAAGCCTCCATTTGCTGAGTGTGAGCAGCCAGATTTCAGCCCGAGGGCAGCATGGAGGAACATCAGACCACTAGCAGAAAGAGAGCTTTTTTTTTTTCCTCCTTCTCTTTTAATTTTAACACCCTTGCAGTCCTGGATTTCCCTGAGAAATTTCCTCCAAATTACTTCCACTGTGATACCACACCGCCAATTGTTTTGGAATTTGCAGGCAGGATCATATTCCTTGCATCACGGTGGCACTGTCAGGCAAAACCTTATTTTAATGATGTTGGAAGACTCTATATTATAGCTTCAGAGCTTGAACCTACTGAGAGAGTAAGAAGTTTTCCCTGGTGATCCTAAGAAATAAGCACTTGGTCTCTGCAGAATTCAAGGTTTCAGATAAAAAAATATCCTTAGCACTCAGCCATACCGATAGCCGACTAGAAGAAACACAAACCAGGGAAGTGCTGTCTTTGTGCTGCCAAGCTGTTTTGGCAGAACAAAATTAAGCATCTCCTATCCCTTTCACATCTGCCCTTCAAAACTTTGGGAGGCTTTGAGCAAGGTAAAAGGTCTTTTATGGACAGGTCAGGTCTCCCAGGAAAGCTAGAAAGGATCCCTAGAGACCATGAGCATCCCACTTCTTTAATATATAAATATATCATACTTCCACTCGGCTGCTGGCTAATAATTTTAGGTTTCTAGCCAAGAGGTGACTGCTGGATGTTTCCAACCTGTTTTCTAGCAACCACACTAATTTATATGGAGAAGCTGCAAGGGTTCAAACCAGCACCGCATGAAGAGGCTGAGAGCAGCCCCAGCTTCTCGGGCTGCTGTTGCCAGCCAAACCTGAAGGATCTGGGTTGCGAGGAAGACTCGGGAGTTTAATTTGCATAAAAGCAGCTGCAGTTTGCAATGCCTGTGTTTGAGATGGGTGGAAACACTGTACTGGCCCATACTAGGGAAAGAGATGCAAAAAACACTATCAGTAATATCAAGCTTTCAGCAAAGGTGGCTTAAAATGGACAGCTGGGGAACACCAACTTAAAAGAAAAACCAGGAAGGTGCGTTTGAAGAGGAGAAAGCTAGGGATGGAGCTGGGAAATGAGAAGGGAAGGAAGAAAAAACAGAGATAAAAGGACCAGATAGGCTAGAAAGAGGCAGAGAAACGGGTAACCCTTTAACTACATCACTTCTAGCCAAGAAATTTCTATTTTAAAAGGAATCATAGCTTCCTTGGAAATCCAAACTCTGTGCCATAGGACTGCCATTTTGCTTACAGGACTATTATTGCAAAGCAGGCAGTGCACGCTACAGATAGCATTTGTCAGACAAAGCTGAAGGGACAGCAATATCTCTTTAAAAAAATCATATTTTTCTGCTTTAAAAGGTTTTACTACTGTTGTCACAGTAACAAGGTTAGGTGCAAACATTTTTCTTCATCCCCTCCAGGTATCTGTGCAGCACATTGGGGCTCTGCTCACAGTCAGCCCTGGACACTCCAGCCAGTGTGTGTCTGCACCTGCCAAACACAACAGGTGAAAATAATTAGCCAAGCCTCATCAGAAATCTTTGTAACCTAAGAGGAGAAATCCAGGTGGCTTCAGTACCTGATGCTATTTTTAGGTGATTTATGTTGTTTCTAATTGGTTCTGAGATGAGATTATTATTGTTTTTAATGGGAAGCTTTGTTTATCTCTGAGCTTTAGCCCCCTAGAAATGTGAGAGATACACATTTTTTTATAGACATGTCTTAAGCATCATGTCACAGCACAGGGGAGTTTGAAAGGGCTGGCTAGAGTCAACAGAAAAAACTGAAAGCAACTCATCTATCTCATCACATCTATGGGGTGGAAATGCAAGTAGTAAATGAGCTACATAAAACATGAAAACTCATCCTAAAGACTCTATACAGTGAAGACACCAGCCCTGAACACACTGCTGGCATTTGAGACCTTCAACAGTATATTATATGTTACACAGACCCAGAAAACTAAAACCACCCAGGAAACCCTGGAGCTCAGGTTCCCAGGCAGGCTGAGCACCCACACCAGCATGGAGAGAGCCCTCATCCTCAATCAGTCTCAACAGCAGCTAATTAACTAATTACCTTGATCACTCCTCCCAGGCTGACAAGGAAGGAGCAGTAAGAGCTCCTGCTCCAGCTGGGGGTGGCATCTGGGGCCTTCCCAGGCCAGGGACACCCCTGTGGGAGGAAGGTGGTGGATCTAAAGCAGCTGAGATCATGTCTGCTCCCACCTGCAGCCGCTGCGTTAGCACCATCGTGTGGATTTGATCCGGCCAGCACGGCACCACTTCCCATTTTCCTGTAGCCTGTTTGCACGCTTAACTTTTCACCGATGGTTTTGCACCTTTCTTCCCCACATTAGATTGTTCCCAGCTTTGAGGGACAGAGCCATCCCTCCCGCCACCCCCTCGCACATACACAGTCACGTTTAGCAACATCCAGACATGCCTATTAATTTTCTGAGACTGAGGCAAGAATATTAATTGCATTCCAGACGCATCCAGCACACAGCAAATTAAGAAAAAGCATTTTACACCCCACATCCTACCCAATGAATAAACAGAGCTGCAAGAAGCTATTATTTGTGAAAATCAAAGCACATCTGTACAGAGTGCTGTATGCGTCCCTAGTCTGGCTGCAAGAAGAAGGTAACTCTAGCCTTCTGCACGAGCTCCTATTACAAAGCCAGCCCCAAAAAAACTTTGAAGTTTTCACCTTACTTTGTTCCCACTTTAGCAAAACCTCTTAACTCCTGGCTGTGAATACTAAGTCCTTGCTACTTGCATCCCTCACCCCTAAAGCAGAGGCCACACTGCTCCTGCATCCCATCGTGGCAGGCTCTGCCATGGCACCTCACCTAGCTCAGCCCACCATGGGAAGGGATTGGGATGCACGAGGGCCAACGGAGATGCAAGAGCTAAACCCAACCACGTTGAGGAGGTCAGAGAGCTTTCAGTATTCAGGTCCTCTCGTTTTTCCGTGCAACACCCCTTATGTTTTCCCAGCCGTAAAATTGATGTTTATCTCTCTGCTAACTGCCTTACAGAGATCATTACACATTGCAAATTCAACCATTTGCAGATAAAATGAGCACAAGTAGCCTGGAAACTGTCACACAGCCCCTGTCGCCTTGCCACATTGCAATGTGTTACAACCTTTAAGCTGCAAATTAACATATAAAAGCAAGAGGCCTGGAAATATTTGCTGGGCAAATGCCGAAAACCAAGCTGAGGTAATTCTTCCACCCACCCCACACCACCCCCTGCTCAACTAGGCAAAATTAATTTTTAAGTGAGGCAAATTCTGAAGCTATTCTAGTGGCATTAAGCAAAAAAACCAAGAGGTGGTTATTCTTCCTTGTCTCAAATCTCCTTGCTATAGGAAATGTCCCTCTGGATCCCTGTCTACTGGAAGACATTGATGGGACAGAAGGCAAAGAGGGGAATGCAGATATCAAAACAAGCCCCAGAAGAAACATCAGCAGCTACAACTGCTGCACCTCACAGGGTATGTGCCATGAATGAGCAGGGGAGGAATGTTGAGCTCTCTTTTGGATTGGAACATGGGGCCAGGACTACCAGCCCTGCTTGTGCTGATGCCCTCAGATATTTCCACCTCATGCCACACACCTTCAGGCCACCGAGGGAGCAAGCTGGACACAGACCCTTTCCCAGGGTCTCCAGCAAGTGTTGCAGCAAGGAAAGCTGATAGCCCTGAGGTATTCCAGGGTGTCCTTTTGAAAAGATGGGCATCTTGTGTCTTTTCAGACACTAGAATGTTGTTTGCCTTCATATCTGAGACCATGGGTCTCATCCAGGAGCTTTATTACACACAGGGACAATAAAGACCCTTGACAGTTACAGATGGCTTCGCTGTGTCCTGTTCTTAGTGCTACCTTGTAAAGTTGGACAGTAATGTTTCCTTCATTTTTTCTCATCTCAATTTATGACTCCTCTACCATGAAAAGCCACTTATGCCCTCCACGGTTACATATACCATATCCTTCAAGGCCAGTAAATCACAGTCTCAAGTCATGTCAAATTTTGTGAAATAAAACTAAATTGCAGTTGTCCTCTAAGGCAAGAAGCTGCAAAATTGAGAGAAAACAAGCTCTGTTTAAAGCCAGAAACCTGGCTGGCAGCTTCCCGTGGTGTGTGGGGGCAAGGATCACCAAAAAACTCTAAATGAAAGAGAAAAGCCTGATACCAGGGAGCCCAGGGGACCCTCTGTACCACCCGAACAAGCTGCCTCTGTAGGTCTTCTGTGGTCTAATGTCAAAATAGTCCAAACTCGCAGGATTTCTCTATATAAGCTGAGTCTCCAGCCCCCCACAGCCGGGATGCAGAGGGCTGGCAGCAGGATAGAGCCAGGCTCCAGCAGCATTGATTCATTGAGGCTTGGTCCCTGAGCTGGATTTGTGCTTGGAAAGAAAACTGGGGAACTGATGGGATCATAGCTTCTTGTTTTAAGGGGGTTTTGTGCAGGCAAAAGTTAGAGAAGTACTAACACAGCAGGGTTTCACTTAGCTGAGCCCATCTGGGTTCACTCAAAGTGCTGGGCACTGCACCAAGAACTGGGGAAACTGAGGACAAAGAGCACCAAAAAACCATTGACCCCAAACCCACCCTTTACATTTTTCAGGGGCACAGTGACTTGTCTTTTCACTTGTGCAGAGTTAAACTTTCATGACAGCTGAATTAACTTGGAGAAGAGCCAGCTCCAGGGACAGAGAGCAGCATGCTAGAATAAAAGCAGGGAAGACCCATACCGCTGCTGTTCTTCCTAATTCCCCTCCCTGCAACCACACAGCTAATTTGCAAGGGGCTCAAATTGTTCCATGTGTTAGAGTTTCACCATCACACCACGGCACAGCACCCAGTCTGGCATAGACACCAGGGCAACTCTTTCACCATGCATGATCATCTCTCAGCAAAAGCCTTGCAATGAGCACTGCTATTTTGGAAAACCCTATTTAAAAGTTTGGTCCATGGTCTAAGCTCAGGAGGCTTCTTTGCTTCACAAGGTGACCTCACACAACATCACATGAGCTCAGAGCATAAGGTGCAAACTCTTCATATGGAAGAACTCCTCCCTAGAAGCAGGAAAGATCCAAACCACAAAAAAAAAGGAAAATTATAAGCAGCCATGACAGAGACAAGGAAAAATGCAAAACATCTCATGCCAGATCCTTAGCTGATAAAAACCCAACAAGCATAACATACAGCTTCAGGCTGGGATACTTACCCGTCTCTGAATGTTTAATGGAAGCGTATGCATCAGTTAATCAGCAGCACGAGACACAAAGTGTTTTGTACCTCCTCTCCATGTATTGTGCAATTAAAAGGCTTCTCATTCAGGCGCAGAGAGAAAAGTCAAGGGACTTCGGCTGTGAAACATCTATTATTCAAAAGTGTATCCATTATTCAAAGTTTTTCTTAAAATCCTACTGTCAGCTTGAAAGGAAAAAGAAAATGAGTTTTTGAAAGCTGTGTTCCGTTGATATTCCACTCCAGTTTTTGCTGATTGTACATACTAAAATGCCAGACATTTTGAAGAGCTGAAGAAATCCTTCACAGTTCCTGAAAAAGGCAACACCCTGTGGGTAGACACAATACCCCCGCCCCCGCACTTAACTCTACCTAGCAGGGATGTGATACACGCTGGCCGACAGCATGCTCCTTTCCCAAATTGCTCAGCTACCCCAGTGTGAGGCCAACAAGCACCTATTCAGGAGAAGACAAGACCAAATTACTCAGACAGTAGCAGATACCCACCATTGACCTGACCAGCTTATTGACACCCATAAACTCAGCTGAACAAAGGCTGGGTGGGATGCACAACCTTCTCACAGCACCGGGGAGCTTCAGTGTAGGGTGCCAGAACTAGGCTGTAGAAGGTCACATGGGAAATGAGTCCCAAGGGTGCCTCCCACCACCTAGATGTGGGTGCAGAGGGGCATCAGGCCCCACAGAGCCATTGCAAAGGAAAGCCCAGCACTACCACAGCTCCTGCTGCAAAGGGAAGACACAGGGACAACCCAACAGTGCTGCTCCAGGAAAACTGTCATTCATATAGGAACCACCTGGGTGGTGGAAGATCTTCAGCAAGAACAATAAACAATCAACTGCTAACACTAGGGTATAAAAACAAGTAGAAAAAGAGGTTTTACCTCCTCTAGGTACCGGAGAACCTAGAGGGAAGAGTGTTGAAAGTCCCCCAGGTGCAGACATCAGGCACCTCTGTAGGGATGAGGTGAATCTAAAGTCCAGGTGGCAAGTCAGTCCACAACTCAGAATCAGGTCCGGAGGAAGCATCCAGGTCAAACACACTTGGCAAGGTCCAGAGCAGCAGGGTCTAAGGCTAGCCTAACTACACAGGGCTAAAGATTAACATTTCTACAACACAGCTTAGAAAAGAAGAAAAGCCCCCACACTGAGCTTATATAGGGCTCCAGGCTCATGGGTGGGGATGCTCAGGTAAGGCCAGTCAGGGCAACTAAATCTTATTAAAGCACTCAGAGGCTCAATAAAGGCTTATGTGGAGGTGGAGCGGGAAAAGGTGTGTCTCTGCCCCATGGCTGGCTGCTGAGAAAGCAGAAGGTGCTAGGGTGAAATAACTCTTAAAGCTTTGTATCAGATCAAGAAATAGAGACTAGAACCTGTAAAATGATCCAGAGCTATAGGATAATAAAGATGCTTATTATTTTACCTGAAATAAATATTTGTGAGAAAAGAACATAAGCCTTTGAAAGGTTTTCTTGTCCTTAAAGAGATGAGGCTGTAAGATATGGGGGTCTCTGAAGGCCTAAAGACTCTTCTACTTGGGCAAAGGAAGATCAAGAGAAGCATAACTAAACTGTGGAACCTCCTGTTGTGTGACCTGAAGACACCGATGATACTATTTCAACAAAGCAAATTGATGGAAAGATAATGATTGAAGACTAATAAATGTAGTAATCTAGGTGTAATGTATTGAAGTCCTTAAATACTGCTGGAAGCCCAGTGGGTACAACAGGGTAAGGGTCCTGCTCTTCCACCATCACACTAACTATTTTATCACTATCAGACTGCTAACTTTAGGTGTTGTCAATAACTTAGGGGACAGCTTGAACATATAAAATGAAACCATTGTTCAGCAGTCTATGCTGACTGCTATCTTTAAGCAGCGCATGTACCTAAAGCACAGTGATGCTTCAATAGCAGATACTTTTAGACTACTTCCAGGACACCAAAATGAGCTGGCTGTTATCCACAGGACAGCTATGACTCCCAGCTTATTTGGACAAATTCTTTGCTGCAATAGGCCATTTTCTGCTATTATCAGTGAAATAAACTAAAACCCCAGTTCTTTTCTTCTGCAATGAGAAGCTGTGCTTAAGGTGATGAATTTGCAAAGCTTTTAAAGGATGAATGAGAGTTAAATAACTTCCTCCAGGGTCTAAGGTACTGTGAAGTAGGACTGGAGTTGCTGCCAGGAGGGTATTGCAGCAGAGGAAGCACTTTGTAATCAGAGGCAATGCCAAAGTGGCTTGTGTAGCCAGAGTCTATGCAATGCTGGAACAGCAGGGCACAGCACAGGCAAATTTAAGTATTGTCACGTGAAATGGTTTGACTATTCTGTCTCCACAGTTCATTGTATAGAATCATAGAATCATTTAGTTTGGAAAAGACCTTTAAGATCATCGAGTCCAACCATCAAGCATGCCCACTAAACCATGTCCTGAAGTGCCTTGTCTACATGCTTTTTGAATACCTTTTACTACCTTTGTAGTTCAAGTCTCTCTAGTTAAGCTTCGAAGAGTATAGCCAGCTTGTTACTGGAGTTTCACATTCCTTTTGTTTGTAGTGATGTTTATGAAGGTAATGGTATCTGTAACTACCCCTCCTGGGACCAAGCTAGACAGATGCGGGGTCAAGAACACAGTCCTCCTCCCCAGGCAGAAAAGCCTGGGGACACAAGTGGGCAAGGTGGAAGGCATGCAGTAGAGTAGTATCCCTTCCTTGCTGGTAGCTGCTGGAGGCAGGATGGGTCAGTGACCTCATTCCCTGTTCAAAACATACGTGTAAACCTTTATCCATCCACCCATGTCTTTCTCATTTTGGTCCTCATTTCAGATCAGACCTTTCTGTCAAGCTGCTAATTGGCTGCCTGGCGGGGCTCTGCTCCAATGTCATATAGCAGTGGCTCCCAAATGGGGATTGGTGGGACCCTGATTAGCTTCAGTTGCTCTTTGTACAGCTCAAACTGTAAAAAGAAGCTGCAAGTGAGCTACATTCCTCTGCTCCTGTAACCAATATCCACAGCCAACACAGGACATTAGGCTGTTGTCATAAGGGAAAAATGGTCAATAACCTACTGATGAAGTTGGACAAGCTGTGTAAGAAGTCAGCTTATCACCTGGACTATATATGTGACTCTGCCACAGGGAAATGTGGGGTCAGATTTTGAGTGCTGTGTAAATTATTCAAGATTTTGGGAGGCCAGGCAACATGGTCAAAACTACTGCTCCTGCAGCTGTGGTGACAAAGGACACTCACAAGGCGTGCTTGATGCTGGGGGATCCTCTGATTTACTATACAGCAAGAAACCCTTGACAGAACTATAGGGTCCCCTGTGTGAAGGCATGAAGCAAAGCATTGACCACACAACTGGGTAGTGACTACAAAAGTTTCCCCCTCTGGCTTGAGCTGCAGAGCTCTCAGCCTTGGCAGGAGACTTTCCAGCTGGTGGTTAAGCCCAGAAAGGGGACAGGCTAAAAGCACACAGCCATCAACAGCTACTCCTGTTCAGCTGACATGCAGCAACTTCTTAAGCCACCATAACCAAGCTGTGTCCCTGACTTATTTGGCTTGTCTGCTGCTGGGGTGGGAGCTTGGAGAGTCTCCTCTTCAGGGCGGGGAAAGAGTGGGAGGCTGAGTCCTGGGGAAACTGCACATTTATTTCATGGACATGATGACCTTTCCTGTGGCCTTGTGCTGGAACACATGGTTGGAGGCTTCATTTACCTGCAAACTCAAAGCCACAGGTATTTATGGTGATGGCCATCAGGGCAGGGTTTGGCAGGGAAGGAAGGGGCAGAATTAGGATGCATGGAAGAAGTCTGCGTCTGAGTCCGGGCTTTCCATCCCTGGGATCTACTTCTGGGATTGAAATAACTCGGGATCAGACCAGCTCCTGGGTATTCTTCTGCCTTACATCCTTGTGTGTGCTGAATGGTGGCTATGTAAATATTTCTGAGGAATTGTGCCATTATTTAAAGATTAAAATACCATCAAATGAGAAAAAGGTGTTTTGAACACCTTCAGAGGTACTCGAGGGGGAAATGCAAATGAAGGTACATCAGGATCCACTAATCCACTTCTAAAATATTATCCCAGCACATTATTCTTTAAGAACACAAACTCTTTGGTATGGGAGTGAGCGGTTTTTATATGATGTTGCCATTGAGCACATTGCAATTCTGGCCTTGCAGTACCGAACCAGGACTTAATGACTCCCTGGATCAAACCCAATGAAAGAAGATTAAAAAGGGTGAGGGGAAAATGGGATTTCTTGATTTAATATTTTTGTTTCTTGGAGAAGCAGGACTCTGGAGGCTTCTGTGCCAGGGGCCTAACTGCACATAAAAACCTGTTTCTGTCTACAAAAAAAGAGCTTTACTAAAATAATCCTGAGGAATCTGCTCCATGCTTACCTCTTTCAGTTTGCAGAGTGCTCCAACATGGGGATGGGTATTTCCCTCCTGGCAATGCTGGGGAATGGAGGAGATAGTAGAAGAAAAAAATGGGGAACTCATCTTCTTGGTACAGACTCAGTATGCTCCCGTGGCAGACATATTTGTTAGAAGCAGTAGATTAGTGGGAATTGAGGGGGGGGTTTCCTCCAGCAAAATCCATCCCCACAATCCTGCCCTCGCATGCCAACTTGCCAGGAGAGGGAGGAAAGAAGACAGGTCTAGTGGAGGTCTCACACCTTGTCTTGAGGCAGTAGTTGCGTTCTCAGGAGGGCTGAAAAGCTGTGGATGCTGAGCTTTCAGGTATGAAAAGCTCTGGGCTGTTGTACTTTAGTATTGGTTTTGAAAGAATGTACCTAAAAAAAAAAAACAAAAACAAGCCAAGGTCCTGTCCTACCTGCACCCCCTCTTGTGCACGCATGGGACTTGGGCACAGGCGTTGCCCTTGGGAGGTGGTTGGCTGTATCTGGACCCTGAAACAGCCTCCCCTTGGCTGCATCTCTGCAAACACAGCCCAATGAACCCACTGCTTAACCTTCCCTCAAAGGGAAGCAAAACCTTTAAACAGGTCAACAGTATCACCTGTGCTTGCACACACTTGTTATAAGGCAGAGCAAGGCAGGGCTTTTATTCCAGTACCTCTTGGCAGGGCTTTTATTCCAGTACCTCTTTGCAGAGCTGTGTTGAAGATGTCCCTGCTGATGGCCTTGGTGGTTACGTTGACCCCTCTGCTGCTTGTGAGCCTCTTCCTCTCCTCTCTGTCTGCTCTGGCTGTAGTTCATGCTGTGGCTCATACTGCTCTTCAGAGCCAGCTCATATTTGGGGTTGCTTCCAGCTGCCACTATCACCTGAGACCAAAGGAAAACCCACTATCCAGTGCAAAAGCTGCTCTGCTCAGAGAAGCACAGAGCATCTCAGGCTGGAGGTACATTTCTTTATTTTCTTTATAGCAAATGGAAAGTTGGAGCCAATGATCCAACTCTTTCTCTGTATATAAGATGTGTATATGTATATGGCACAGCAGAAAAACATGTCATTGATTTCCAAAAGGGACAATATGTTTCCAGGCTGCAAGAATCCCCCCTGCCATCAGGGCTGTGCTGGGTACCACAGCCATTCCAGGGGTACCTCTGGAAACAAAGTCTGTCCCCTCGCTGGGCTCAGCTGAACCTAAGGTACTGGCTCTGCCCCAGCACAAAGCTTTGATGTTGCAGAGTGAAATGATCTGCTAAGCGAGGATCCGCATTTGCCAGCGGACTTTACAAGCAGAAGTACATTAACTCCAGGCTGTAGAGAAAATGTCACTCCTGTACTGTTCAGACAGACTGTGCAATTGCCTCTGCTGTGGGGCAGGGGGAGGAGGATTGTGCGAATCAAGGTGTAGACATGATTTCTGCAGGCTGTCCCCACCTGTGCTGCTGTCTTCCTGTATGAATGTCAGGGAGTTGCTTAATCTTCATGGCTTTGTCTAGTGATGTTTCCACATTTCAGAATGGAGTGGAGAACTCAGCATTTCAGCTGCTACTGAAAATCCAGTGAGTTACGGCCATCCCCCAGTACAGCTCCCTAGCCCAGGCACAGTGGTATGACCCTGCTCCTCCAAACCAGAGCTGCTGCCCGACAGCCCCATCAGAAGAGACCCACATGGACAGCAAGCTTGTCTTTGAGACAGCTGTGCAGCATTGCCTGTTCAGGACACTTCCCAGTGAGGGGAATGGGAAACGGATCACCACTGCTTGAGGCCTGTGGTTTATAAAGTCTCTCAGTGCTGAACGTGTTTACCAGGAATGTCAAATTCTTTGTAGAAAGTTCATGTTGAACAGCTTTAAAGCTTGTGCTGTATCTGTGTGGGTTTGGTTTATAAGAGTTGCCTTTCCTGCAGGCTCTGACAATTTAATACTGTTAAAATTCAACAGGTCAGGGCTGCTGACCACATCTCTTGCTGGCTACATCCCATCTGGATGCTGTGCAATCCTTACCTCCATGGGATCTGCAGACTTTCCCTCCAACTTGGAGGGAGGGAAAATCAAGGTGCAAACCTGAAATCATCTCCCCCAACTTATACAGGCGAGTGCAGAAGAGACAAGATGCCCCAACATTTTTGACAACTTAAATGCCTGGGTTTGGGGTTGTGCTTCATGTGCTGCCCTCTGAGCTGCCACTTACCCCAGCTGAAGCCATGCCCTGTGGTCAAGAACCAGCGAGGTTGTGCTGTAAGTGGTTGGCAATGCCACCATGTCCTTGTACAACACCTTCAGGGATGTGCCACAGCATCTGTGTACAATGATCTTCAAGACAAGTAATCCCAAGGAAGGATGGGGCTGAAGCTCTGCCGAACTGAACCCATGGTGAGGCATCATGGGGGCCTGGTATGTGAAAAGGTTTGTTTTAACAGTTTTTACATCTTTTAACAGCCCACTGTTTGGAAAAACTCCCCCCAAGCATCCCATTCTGCCAGTGGCGCCAGAGGAAGGGGAAAAAGTAATCAGAGGGTTGTGAGGCAGCGGTTCTGGCAGAACTAAAGCCCTGAAGAAAGAGACGAAAGTCTTTTGCAATTTTGAAAAACAAATGCTCTGTATCCTTACCTTCTGAACAATGATGCACTCTGCTGCCATAGCTTTAGTGCCAGTCACACCAATTACTCTGTATCCCTGAAAAAATAAACCACCCTTATTTGATGGGTGTTAGGAAAGAAGTCAGGCAGTCCTGCTGTTCTCTCAGAATTAAACATTTGACCTCCCTGTGTTTTCAGGAAGAACCATGAGCAGCTCAAGCTGTATCTAATAACAGTCCACTTAGCAATTGCACTAATGTGATTCCTCACACAGACCCTATGACTTTTCTGTCTGTCAGAGCTCAACACCCCTCCATTGTATCCACAACCACAAAGAAGAGGACAACCTCTGTGACACACATCTGGATCTCCACCCACAGTGACAGATGAGGGACCATGAGGACATTCCTAAATTCTTACATTCCTGCATTTTTCTTATCTCCTTTACCTTGCACATGGGCAAGTTCCTGGGCTGAGGGCTGGGGAAGTTTTCAGCAGCAAAGCACCAGGTGGGCAGAAGATGGCAGCATCAGCTCAGCAGACAGCAAACTCTTGCTCGACTAGGTAGGGGGTTCTTTTAATTGGGAATATCGGTATGGTTTTGCAGAGGAACAGAGATATTTTCACGCCTTTGGACTTAAGAATTGTGATCAAGGCACAAGACGCAACTCTCCTGGACTGGCAAAGCCAAAGGAGATGGCTCAGCCTGGAGGGCTTACTGTGAGAAGGACCATGCAAGCAGCGCCTGTGCATTGAAAGATGCAGGGCCTTGAGGGTCAGAGGGTTTTTTTGCGAGGGGCGAGGATGTGCCTTCAGCAGGGGAACAGTCCCTGTGTCCACACCAGGCTGAAGGGTGCCAGGGTGGTTTGTGTACCCAGGGACAGGCTGGCACCCCCACGCATGATGCTACACTGTCTCGTGTGGTTGTGTGAATTATTACAGCACTGAGGAGCAATAGGCTTTGGACAGAAGAACCCAGCCCTGCCCCAACCTTCTCTATGCTTTGGTTTTCTTAGCTTTCAGATAAGCTTAATATTTACTGTAGCTCTCCCCAGACTAGCATGAGTGTTCTTTGCAGGCTACTTTGAAAATGCAAAATATTTTACATTGAGTATTTTCAGAAAGGATGTTAAAATGCAGTGGTTGTCTTGGCTCTAAGAAGATGCCTTAAGTGAACCCCTACTTTACCTGCGGTGGCCTTCATTCCCCAAGGAGAATTTAATACTTTAGTTCATTTTAGTCACTCTATGCTTTCTGCACAGACCAGTCACCTTCTCACCAGGAGTGAAGGGAAGAGCATGGTTTTCCTGATACAGTCCCTGCCAGGCCAACATACCAGCAAAATTTAACCCGCAGTAGTGGACACCCACTGGGACCCGCAAGAGAGAAGGGGACAAACATTAGCTCCCTCCCATCCTACAGCAGCAGAAGAGTTTTAGAGACACTGTCCTGAGTGTGCAGCAAAGTCTGGCTAACCAAATCCTGATCTCTCCCATTGCTATGCTGGTCACTGCTGTCCTTTCTCTCAAAAGACACTGGTACTCTCTAAGTCATGGGGTCACAGCCTCAAGCAGATGAAACTGGGGACAGCAACTGGTTTTGCTGTAGCTCTGGATTCTCCCCTGGGATGTGGTCACACGGGACCTGGTGGAAAATGGACAGTGTGCATTGAGGAGTAGCTACTGTGCTGGGGCAGTTTTGTGCTATGCTTCAATTTGGGATGTTTATTCTTTCAGTCTACATTGATTATTACAGGAGACTTCTGTGGATTTATCTCCTTGGTGCAGGTACATGAGGATCTGTGGATTTTAAGCTTGTCATCCCCTTTCCCCAGTGCAAATAATTGGGGGGGAAAAAAAAAACAAACCACTTTTGAGAACTCTGCTCTTTCAAAGACATGGCAAATATGTAATGAACACTCTACCACCATGGTGGGGGTGTACATTGGGATGGGCTGGCAGATACTGGAAGTGACATGTGGGAAGGGGATGAGAACTGAACATCATGCTGCCTTGCATCCTGGATTTAACTTTCCTTTTCTTGTCTTCTATACCTTTTGTAACCTGCACATAACCTCTGCCTGTTCTTGTGTCCTGTTCTTAGCCAACTTCACTGGAATGGGACTTAGGAGATTTTCCAGCTCTGCTGCTGCTTCTCTGCCTGAAGATCTTGGACAAGTCACTTGTGTAAGTTCAGCATCGACACTTGTAAAAGGGAGGTAAAGACCCTCTTCTCCTTGGTAAAGAGCCTGGGGAGATGTCGATGAGGAGAAGTGACTATTGTTTTTGCTAATGTAGCATTTAGGGGGCTGATTTGAAAGCAGGGTTTACGCTGTTGTAATGTGTTGCCTAAATACTACAAAAAGAGGCAGCCCCTCGTGTTGGGGAGAGTTTCAGGGCAGATGGACAGGGCAGAGCAAGTGGAGAGGGGCTGGAGATACTGTCAAACTCCCAGAGCAGGGCTTTCTCCTGTGCGTGAGGCTGGTGGCCCCTCCACTGGCAGTAGTGTTTGCAGAGGGGGAAAGGACAGCGGGAGAGATCCAAAGAGAAGAGGGTGAAGAGGCTTCAGCAGGAGATAATTGGGGCTGAAAGAGGGAAGCAGAGGAACAACAGATTCTGGAGATGAGAGCAGACCAGGCAGGGCAGGTACAAGCTCCCCTGAGGAACGTGACTTGACCAGGGACTTTGCCAGCTCTGTGTGCAGTGTGGCTCAGTAGCCCTGAGCACCTCCTCTCCAGGAGGTTTGTTCCAGGATTCCAATCCTGAAACACAAGAGCCTGTGGGAGGTGAGACCCTGAACTTTCCTCTCACCAGGGCAGCGTTTCATAAAGCCTTCCCAGCTAAAGTCAAGGAGAATCTTGGGGATGCTCCAGCAAGGTGGTATGGGAGCAAAGATCTTCAGTGCTGGGCTTGGGTGGAAGCGAAGGAAGCCCTGCCCTGGGGCTGAGCTGAAGGCAGGCCTGGGGGAGACAGTGGGTGCTGAAGGGAAGAGAAGAAGGGATGGGGAAAACAGGATGGAGGAAAAGAAGGGATGCCTCAGGGCCTTTGAGGCCCCCCTGTGCCCCATCCCACCTCAGGGCAGCTGGGGAGGCAGCAGGGTCCCTGCAGCCCCTGGCAGCTGGGCAGCAAGAACTCCCTGGGTATGGCTGCCCACGTGGCTGTGCATCCCCAGGGCACTGGGTATTGAGTGCTGACTGATGCTTTCAATATTGGGTAAATATTTAAATGCTGGGTAAATACTTAAAAATCTAAGTAGACCTTTGCAGCTCCAGTGAACCACACCAGCGGAAAACCTTGCAGAGGAGCATTTTACATCCCGAAGGCTCAATTTTTGCAGTGAGAGGGTGGTGCCTTTGCAGGAGCACATGGTGGTTCCCAGCAGCTGTAAATGGCTGCATGCTGCCATCACAGCATGTCATCACACCAGTTTTCCAGATGGGGAAACCAAAAGTGTATGAACCACGCAGGGCCATGGGGTGAGTCAAAGCTCACAGAGCCGGGGATGAGAAACCCTGATCTGCTGACTCTTCATCCCATGGTTTAACCACAAGCTTGTCCCTTCCCCTCGGGGGATCTCCTGCTCTGAAGCTGCGCGGCTGTTTGCTCATGATTTTCAGAGAAAAGTATTTTCAGAGAAAATAATGTGCTGCTTGGGCTGAAATATCTTATAACAACTCTGTCTGGAAGGTAGATGGGAAGGCATGTAGGGGAGGGAGTATGAGACAAGAAACTTGGGTTTGGAGAAATCAGTGTGGCTATTTGTTGCAGTTATGACCCTAAGAGGAAGACCATGGTTAGCAGTTACTAATCCATGTAGCAGTTACCCTGTGAAGGCACAGGGCTGTGCTGTCGCACATACAACATGGCTGTCCAGCCCATGTTGTGCCATGGGTATCCCTTGGCATGGGGTAAACTTTGCTGGCTAATCATATCGGCGGCAGCCCCTGCTTGGCACCAGCAATTGTACCACCTGCATGTCCTTGTCTTTATCTTCAAGTGAAGCAGCATGTTTGCATGTGACCACCCTTTTGTTTGGCACTTGGGATGAGGAACAGAGTTGTTTTCTTCTAATAAAACCCTGCAAGAGCTCCAAAGACCAATGGGACTGATGGATGGGATCCATGCAGGGTGCTATGCCCTGACTGGAGGACCAGCTGATGCTGCACAACACTGCCCTGCATCTGAATGGATGTGAGATTTTTCTATGCTATCCCCTTTTTCCCTTTTTCCTTCTAGGATTATCTCCAATAAATGGTATTTTAATAGCTAAGGGAGGGAGTGCCTTTCTTACTGGGGGTCATGACCACTAGCCCTGGTGTGTTACAGTGACATGAAGGAGAAGGGAGCAGGCTCAAGCTGAATGCTGGTACCGTTTTCAGACATGCTGGGGCATGTTCTTACGAGACATCATACACAACCTGGATTGGTGTCCTGCGAAAGGATCATGTACTGGCTTTTCTCTGGGGCAAGTGGATTTTAAAGTATCAGCTGTGGTCATAGAAGATATGGTGCTGAGACTACACTCCCATGGAAAATACAGAGGAGGGAGGAAAAATATCCTATGTATCTCCCAGATGCTCAGTATTTCTTAGGCAAAAATTTGTACTCTTGCACAGGGAGCCCTAAACATTTTGGACTGTACCTGCAGAGATGACTGGGCAGCATGCATCTGCAGAGCAGAGGCTTGCAGGAGCATTAGCTGTGGGTTGGGAGTTCAGGCTCCTGAAATTAAAGCTGTATATCTGCAGGGCAGTCGCAGCATGGGAGCTTTTGATATATACTGTCCTTTGCTTCTGCCCTTCCCAAGCATCAGCCCCTACCTGTGAGATGAATTGGATGATCCAAAAGGCCTTTTGCTGCAATTTGCCAAGGGGAGTCTGTCAACTCATTTCATCCATCAAATAAGCATATGTCCAGTAGTAATCACTTCTTGTCTCTGCTGTATGGGGCTGGTTTAAAAACCAGGGGCACAGACATGAGATGTTATTGTTGTATTATTATCTGGCCAGAAATACAATCACTGCTTCACAACAGCTTCAAGCTTCCCTCCCATAAGCCATGGAAAGTCTCATATTAATGTACTTGCCATAAAGGCATATGCAATCAAATTAAATGTATGTAAATGACTGTGTCCATG
Source organism: Pandion haliaetus (assembly GCA_013401275.1). Classification (NCBI taxonomy): domain Eukaryota; kingdom Metazoa; phylum Chordata; class Aves; order Accipitriformes; family Pandionidae; genus Pandion; species Pandion haliaetus. The sequence goes on along the minus strand of VYZV01031112.1, from coordinate 55,500 downwards.
CCCAGGATGACTGTCTGGGGAATGGACCAGTGTTTCTTGGCTAGCAGTGTAGGAAACAAGATGGTCAGTTCTGCATTTTCCTCCTCAAAGCAGTTCAGATGCAATTCAAATGAATCCCTCGTGGAACTCTCCTGGCTTCTGCTGAACTATGACACAGATGGGTCTGGCTCATTGCACGCAGCAAAAGCCACTTAATTAGAGCAGCAGCTCAATTTATTTGTTTTGGATCATCTTTATTAGCCATCACTTAAGCTTGTAGTTAAGGGCAGAACAGGGACTGTAAAAATGGACCATCCTATGCTGCTTGCCTTCTCCCTGTGCTGCAGTCACTGAGTGTTGCTCCTGTCTGCTTAACACCTTCAGGAGTCTCTCTTCTCCTGCATGGATGGCATGGCTCTCATCTGCACTCCAAACATGTGCTTTATTCCTGGCAAAGCAGAAAGGAAATGGCAGTGTTTTTATCCTGGGATACTTTTAATTGACTGAGGTAGAACATCCAATGCCCCAAATGCCATGCAGCCACAGCGTGAGCAGCAGGTATGACTCCTGGAGGGATGTTGCTGCCCACCTCTTAAAATAAATACCCAAGTGCTAACACCCAGTGCAAGAGAACACCAAAATCCATCCAGAGACTCTGGCAGGCAAAACAAAGGCATAGGGATTGAGACCTGAGGCTCACATGATAACCAAGGAAGGCTAGACCTTCTCCTCAGGAGAGAATGCTGCTCAGAAATGCAAAGCTACATCATTGCTCAGATTGTGGCTGTTATTATTGTCATGTGGTTATAACCTTGTGTTCATTTCTGTTCAGGTGTTCTGAGGTGCTTGATTTGTATTTATGGTTTTCGGTTTGCCTCTGTACCACTCCAATGTCCTGAATCTCCTCCCTGCAACCCTAAACCCTGGTTGCACTCTTTGGGCTGAAGGGCTACTCTCACCAGCACAGCCATTTTCCACCACAAGGCAATTCTTGCTCTCAGACTCAGTTTTCTTCTGTACAACCTAACTCTGGGATTCCTACATTTTATTTTAAATGCAGCTTAAACCACGTCAAGCACAGGCATGTAGCTTTAACGATCTCTGTATTTTTAACAGGGACTGAGTCTACAACAGCTACGCTGGTATCTTAGTCGTGTCACCGTGATGCCTTGTCCTGGACCAGGACCCACCATGGCCATCAACCCCATGGGGCTCTGCTCCCACGAGGTTCACAGGTGACATCCAGGGATGCATACCCATTGCAACATCTTTGCAGGTGCCCTCCCTGTGGGAGACAGGGCTGGACTTGGCTTTGAGAGCTAGCATCTACAGTCACTGCTTCCATGTGGTCCATGAGGAAATTCCCCAAACTGGCATCCAGCCCCTGTGAAACCACAAGCAGCTACTGTTTGTGGTGCAAGGTAATGTGTATCAACAGTCTGGGTCTGCTCACAGGACAGGGAAGAAAGCTGGACATTGTATTTGCACATACATGAGCTGTTATGAAACAGCTGCTTTGTGCGCCAGAGCAGTGTTTTTCCTTTATTTATTGAAACATCTAAAGGAACAATAGGTTAGAGAATTGGGAGGGGAGAGGAGGAGACCTTATATGTTTTACTCCTCCTTTCTTCTGAAATGTCAGCATCTTACAGCGCTCTTGATCAGTTCTGCTTTGGTGGATGCTGCCACAGCTGTCGCACTCGGCTCCAATAATAAATGTTGAAGGGCAGCGTGGGGGACCCCACGGCAGTATTTTTAATGAAGTGTACCTCCAGGCTACACCAAACATGGCTATTTGTGTCCTGGTACAGCCTTTGTTTGCAAACAGCTGCCTCTCTAGGTAACCACACAACAGAGCACAAGTGCCTATTTATTTGCATCTGTCTCCCGTCACAATAGCAAAGGAAGGGAACCCGTCTGTTTGGTCAATGCAGAACAAAAATATAGCAGAAAAAAGCTGGATAAATTAATAATATAGGCAGCCCAGAAAAAGAAGCCCGTGTTCCTAGAGATGTAGATAAATCTAGAGATCGTTGTTTTCTCAAAGTTCCAGCCAAGTGATCTAGCCTGGAGTCTGACAAGAAAAATAGGGACAAATAAATCATTCCTTCCTTGTTGGCCTCATTTCTTGCCCAAAGATAAAACCCAAACCTTTTTGGCTGAGCACAGTCCAGTAAATGTACCCTTTCACTGACCCCATGTCCATCCCACAGCCTCCTCTGCACTGACTCATCACAGAATCTGCTGTCGTCACCTCCCCAGTGTCCTGGGGACCAGCTTTATCACAAAAAAAGGACCAGTTCAAAGGCTACATTTTTAAACACCAGTTCTGTGCTCCCTGAAGATGATCCAATCTGCGAAGAGAAAGCCGGCAGGTTTGTCACAGTCTTGCCTTTGCTTGTTAAGAGTCAGTTGGAGAGTTTTACAGATCTGTTCTGAAGGTTGTGGAGGCTGGTTATTTTGTTTTGAAATAGGGGCAGCAGCAGACTATGAAAAAGAGAAATTAAAACCAAAAAAATGTGAGTAATTTGGGCTTAAAAGCCAGCTGACTGCTTTTGATAAGCTGAAGGATTTTTTGCATCTTGATATTCCTGACCTGCAAGGTGAGGGGACATGTTGCCAGAGCAGAGGATTTGAGCATCTCCGGCAGACAGAGAGGAACCTCCACCTTCTTTAACAAGGGCCCTGCACCGACTTGTGAGTGCCTTTGATCAGACTTCAAGTGCCCCAGCAAGGCCACATCCAGCCATTCCTCGAGCTTTGTGTCCAATCCTCACACCCCAGGGCCCAAAGAAAAGATGTCCAAAATCAGAACTTCATATTCCAGCACCAGCCTTTCTTCTTTCCCCTCTTCCCCAAATCCCTTGGGGGGGGGGGGGGGGAAATCAGTGCTGCGCATTGTCTTCACTTTTGCTGTTCATATAGGGGATGGAATGAAGACAGATTTCACTGTAAGAGTATCCTGTTGGCAGGACAAGGTGCTGTTATCTCAAGCTCCCTTAGTCCTCTTTGCATAGTTTTGCTTCAGGGTAAGAGAACATTTCTCAGCAATTAGACAGAAATTGGATGGTTTGATGCACTTCTGGCACATTTTGCAAAGGTACTCATTGTGCTGCAAAGGGACTGACTTAAATGGGGGGTGAGGGGAGGGCACGGAATTCCCAAACAGAAGAGTCCTGGAAGTAAAGAGTACAAGGGCTCAAATGGTCGTGCCTCCACTCCAAAGTGTCCACAGAATCACCAAGGTTTATATTTGGACCATATTATCTCAAGATTCAATCATATTTCCTTCCTCAAGAGTTGCTCCTAAAGGGTGTTTTTTTGGGGAAGGGTACATGTTTCTGCCTGGTTCATGCAATATGCAGGAGTTGCTCTTTCTGTTGCATTCAGGTGGATTTGGATTAACAAGCGCATGTGAAAATTAGACCCAAGCCAAGTAAATAAATATTGATCTACCCAACCTCAGGTCACTGCTGAGAATAGTATTTTGAAGTAGTATATTGAAGGGGCAAGATCCTATCAGACGGTACAAACACAGGGTGAAATTCAATCCTGCTTCAGGGAGTTCGCAATCTCAATACAATCAATAGTAGCATCTGAAAATGCTGGTCTCATTTGGGTTTCAAAAATCTGTGTCTCTGAGTGGCTACTCTTTTCGTAGCAGTGTATCAGAAAATAATTAATAAATAGTCCAGATATCCTGAAATGAAGACAGGGAGCAATGCTAAAATAGCTATGTTTTGGGGGTACGCAGGGCTAGAAGTGGATCGGGATGGAAGGAGAGGAACAGCCCGTTTGAGGGAAAAGCAGGGCATTGGGTAGACTTACTTGAGATAATTAATGCTGACCTACACACCATCATCATTCAGGAGATGAGTGTTCATTTTATACAGTGACTTGCGCTGCTGAACATGTGATCTGGTAATTTTCCAGGTACTCAGCCGTTTGACTTGAGGGTTCTTTCAACATGCCGAATGAGATGTGATGTCTTGTGAGCACTGGAGTGGAGGCAGCAGAGTGGATTTTCCCCACCCCATGGTGAATTAAGGAGGACATGCTGCCTTCCCAAGCAGAGTCTCTGACCCTCCTGTGTCTCTGCAGGATCACCACTGATTTGTTAAGACCTTGTAGAGAAGAGCTGGGGCCAGCCGGTCTCTTCTCGATGGTCTGAATTTTCCTCTGAAATCCACGACTTGGATCTCGGAGGAAAATTCAGGCTACTGAGGTCGGCTTATTCAGAACGATCAGGTTGGCTCATTGCAGGCCTGATCCCCAACCAGGAAAATCTCCGGGATTACTGAGCAAATTGCTATTATTTTCCTAGCCAGACAGGTTTTCCCCGTTTTCTCTCCACCAGGATGGAAGGACAGGATCCGTAGAGGCACATTGTCACTAGCTCGGCAGACAGCAAGCGCCAAGTGTTGAGAGGACAAGTTCTTACAAGTCCCCATTTTTAGGACCGGTTTTTGTTTCATGTCGCAGCAGGCTGGCCTCGACCCGCCGCCTGCCCTGACGGAGTGGGACACTGTGGCTTGAAAGGAGATGTTGAGTGAAGAACAGCTGAGAGCTACAACGATCCTGGTGTGTGTATAAATAGACAGAGCTGTTATCCTGATGAAACGAGACCAGATGTTTCTCCGAAATCCCTCTTCTCTGCTAGTGAAAATTACAGTTTAGTTACAACAAGGCTAAGCAGGCAGCAAAATATTTTAGACCTACTAACACTGGGAAATAAAAGGAAACACTGAAGGAGCAAAATGCCTCACTGGAGCAGGGGTTGCTGGGGTAGCCACCCTGCAATGCTGCAGGGATGGATTGGGCACAGTCGGAGCGGGTGCAAGCCAGAGGAGCCCCTCACTGCCTTTGTTCTATTTTTCTGCTTCCTATCTCGGCATTAATGGCCTGAGTTTAAAGCCCATGCTGCGGCCGCTTTTGTGAGGTAGAAATTCAGTGTCAGCATATGTATCCTGGAGGCAGTTGGCATGAGATGAAGGAGGGACGGCAGCAGCAGTTAAAACTGGGCCTTGGCTCTTTAATATTTAACTTTCCCCAGCGCTGGGGTTTTTTTAATCAGTTTGTGCATTATCTGCCATCCCTGTTCAAAGAAGATTTTAGCACAGAGATTTCAGCGCTTAATCCCAGGGGCAGGGAAAGCGGAAGAGTCTCTCTGAAGGTTTCAGGGCTTAATCTGGCCTCAATTACACCAGCCTAAATCAGCAAAGGGTGGCCATGATGGACTTCACCGGGACCGCGTCAGGCTGGAGATAACAAAATTAGGGGTCGGTCCCATATCTAGCCAGGAGATGCCTCTGGTCCCTAAAGCTCCATCCACAGGGAGTTACCAGGACGATATAAGCATTGCCAGGCTGGCTCAGAATATACATTCACCTTGGGCAATAACCAGCGCCTGGCCATGGCCAGCTGCAGATGCTTAGGAAGGGATATCGGAAGAGGGAGAGTATAAAGTGATCCTTCCTCCGGCATACCCTCCCGGCTCCCGGTAATCAGCAGTTGAGAGACTTCCTGAGCCGGAGGTTGCATGAATTTGTCTAATCCTTTTTTTGAATTCATTTATACTTTTGGCCTCCATGACATCCTGTGGCAATAAGTTCCACAATGTAATTATGTGTTGTGTGAAAAAGTACTTCCTTTTGTCTGCTTTAGACCTGGCTCCTGAACATTTCTCTCCATGCTCCTTCGCTCTCGTGTTGTGAGGAACAAGGAAAAATAATTCCAGGTCCACACCAGTCCTCTCTGACTTCTTCAGACTTCTCTCTCTGTGCTTGGCCCAAGGTTTTGTTCTTCCAAACTGGTGTCTCTTCATTTTTCTAGTCTTTCCTCCTCATATGGTATCTATCCCATCACTTCCACTGTCCTTACCACCCTCCTCCATGTCTCTTCTCATTTTATTATCGCCTTTTTTTGAGATAAGATTACTGAAGTGAGACTTGCTCACTCCTGAAGACATGAATTCGTTCTCCTGGAAGAAGGTCAGCTGAAAAGCTTTATTTTCTCAAGTCAGACTTATGTAGTTCAATTTTTTCTACAACACATGCAGCTCTCTTCGAACACTTTGATTTAACCTATTCTGAGTAAACCTCCAGACCTAATTCAACTAGAGGCTGTGGGTTAACATGACAGCCATGAGTAGATCAACTAAAAGGGCTGTTTTACACGAAGGGAATTTCATGCATGTGCTTATATTACTGCTCATTTATGCCTGCATAAATCCCGTGTGCAATACTGGCGGAGAAGACCCCCAGCCAGAACAGCTGAGCTGACGAGCATGAAACTTAGGAGTCTCTGATTTCCAGGACATCTTTATTTATAAAATATGTCTATTTTTGCTGCTGTCATGCCTGCAAAACCAGCTTTCCTATTTTAGTCATCCCGGCTCTTCATTATTGTTTATATTGCACCAAACCACACAAATAAAGACAGGAGAATGGATTTTGTTTTCTGCTACTGTGTGAATTTCAGAAACCTCACTATCCCGTCATTCCAGACCTTACTGTTAGGATGGCTTCATCATACTTGCAGATACAACCTGTCCTCGATTGATGGGAACCAGTTGCTGGTGTCTTGCACTGCTCCTGCGTAAATTGTTGTCCCAGGATTGTGCAGCAGCTTTTTTAAAACTCCACTGTTCCCCTTTTGGCAGTAGCTCAGCAGCCACATCCTTCCCTTGCAACACGCCAGCTACTCTTCTCTTTCTCAAAGCAGCTTCATCCCCCTTTCCCCCTGCAGCTGCTTGTGCAGGCTGCCTGCAGCTGCAGCAGGTAAAGACCCCAGGCTTGTGTGAGGGACAGAGAAGTCTCTGGGAGGCTGATGGCAAGAAGGGGGCTGTGGGGAGAGTAGGAGGGGAAAAACTTGAAGAGTTTATTGGATTGTGGCCACTAAATGATAAGCTTGGAGAATATGTACGTCATTATACTATCAGCAGCAGTGGGAATGAGCAGGGGTAGAGAGAACGTAGGCGAGAAAAATTGGGTTTTCTACTGCTTTATGGTATTATTATGGCAATTTATGCAGATGCCTACTCTGGAGGGAGTAGCCTGCATGCCCTCAGCTCCCTCTGCTCTCCCCATAATGCAGAGTATGTTTTGGGGCAGGAAGGAACCAGAAGTTACTGGATGTCCCGGCTGTGCTGTTTCTGTGCAGAACTCTGCAGAATCGCCCCGTGCCTGTCACAGTGATGGAGGGGTGAATCCTTGCTATATTTCAGTCTGGTTTAACTCTTCTTGGTTATAAGGGTAATTTTAAAACCCTCATTTCCCAGAGAATTGAGGCTGACACCATCAAGCTCACAGAATCTCTCTTTTCCCCTGATCCTGTGTCTCACCTTCTACAGCCTCAAGAAGCCTTGATCTTGCTAGTCTGTTTCAAACAAAGCAGAGGGATAAACATCCAAGAGCCAATTAAATCCCTGCAGGAATAATGAAAACTGGCAGCAAGATAGAGCAGGGTAATCCCACAAGCCTCTCCGCTGAGGGTGTCCACCCTCTGCTAGATACCAGGGGATCTAGGCTGAGATGTAAATCTGTAGGAAACCAGGCTACACCAGTGCTGCCTATCATGAAACAAACATTTTGAAGGGTTCTTTGTTTCCAAACTCAGCTTGGAAATCGCAGCAGGGGGCATATGCCCACCATACAATGGAAAAACTGCAACACGAACTCATCCTGTTTCAGAAAACAGGGCTCCCCGCTGGGTAGAGAATGACCCAATTGTAGGGCAAGATTCAGGTCAAGCTCTCAGTCAAGCACGAGACAGAAACCCACAGGAAATGAGGTTCCATCAATTAATCATAGGGCTGGCAGGACTTTTTTTCCTCCACTGAAATAGTTAATACATCTTCCATCGCAGAAAGAACTATACCAGTATGAGGGTACTCCAATCCAGTTGGATCAAGAGGGCATTGTTCGCTACCACTTTGCAAGTCCTCAGCTCCCAAGAAGAACTTTTGGGAACTCCCAAGACAAACCTTCAGGTTTGGGCAGCTGATCGCAACCTGCCAAGCTGCAGAGCTTGGAGAGTTACAGCCCCTTCAGAGGGAAGTTACTGCTCTTCAAAAAAGCTGCGGTAACTCACTGTGTGAACCCTCTTATTCTGCTGTAATGCAAAATAAAACAAGGTGACATAGAGCACGGTTAGAAAGTGGGGGAGCTGTATCTAGTTTAAAGCAGCTTTATGGCAGTATAACTGTTATAGGTCCATGCTAATTCAACAGCTGTTTCAATAAGGAAAAAAATGTTAGTCCCTTTATACTAATGCAGAAGTTGTGTACAGAGATGAGCCTTTAGGGACAGTCCATGCTAAGCTTTAGCTTTCAGTGAGAAATGTTGAGGAGATGGCCGATTTGCTAAATCTTCTATGCACCATGGAGTTAATCACCGAATCTATGCACTTGGATAAATTTACCCAGTTTGCATTGATCATGGACAGGCACGAACTCAGACCAAGAGATTACAGGGAAGGAACCCAAAGCAAGCTGAACCCCCTTGCCCACCCTCCCTGAAAATTCAAGTTACAGGACTGTGGGATGCACGCTATATTCAGCTATTTTATACTGGATTTTTAAAGGACATGAACCTTGAGCACTGGGAACTTCACCAAAAAACAGACAAAAGAAAACCTGGTGTACTCAGGGAGGTCAGTAAACAGGCATTCAGAACAAACCAACCCATCAATCCCCTAAATGAAATGAACTTAACCAAGCCAGTTGTCCTCCTTTCTCTCCAGTGCATCTCCTTCCCATGTACCTGAAAGAAAGGGACAGTGTAAATGCATGAAAGATTTAACGGTCTCGATTAGGCATGCCCTGAAGTGCAATGTGAACGCCGAACCCAGGAAACCCCATCTCATACTGCTTTTTGAGACTAAACCCATCATCTTGACATTCCTGTGATGTTATGAGCAGGTTGGAGAAAGGGCCACTGTGAGATGCATGTGGCACAAACCCCCCAGCAGGCTTATCCCCTGATTTGAACTTCTTTGGGATGCTTCTACCATGCCACAAACTCCGCTCCCGGCCGCCTTTCCCGCCCTCCCTGACAGGCCGGCTCCAGCCGGGCAGGTGAACCCCTGCAGCGGGAGCGCCCGCAAGGAGGGCGGGCACCGGTGCGGCGCCGGTGGGGCCGGTCTGCCGGGCCTGAGGGGATCCCCTCGGGGGCCATTTTGAAACCCCTCCGGGGCCGGGATGAATCCCCGCCGGGGCCAGGACGAGAAGCCCCGCGTGGGGAAGCGGTCCTGGGCAGGAGGCGGGCGCGGGGTGGGGATACGGGGTCGGGGGAGAGCGCTGCCCGCTCCCCTAAAGGGGAGGAAAGACTGCGGCTGGCCCTGCGCCGCCCGCCATCTC
>VYZV01031112.1:31876-45524 GCA_013401275.1 Pandion haliaetus | reverse complement strand
CCTGCTGCCGAAGCTCCCAGTTCGCCGAGTCTCCCAAAGTGTGTGTGTGTGTCGTCCCCCCCGCCCACTTTCCCGGCGACAGGAGCCCCTCGTTCAGCCGCAGCCCGCCCCTCGGCAGCCCCTTTCCCGCCGGTACCCCCCGGCTGGGATGCAGGATGCCCCGCGTTAAGCGGTGCCGGAGCCAGCAGCGGCGGCGGGGGCGAGCATGTGGCGGTGTTGCCGGGCGGGGATCCGCATCCAAAGCTTTTGTGTCGCCGGGAGTCAAGTACAGGATGCGGGAGCACGCAGGGCTGAGCTCTCGCCGCCTGCCAGCGCCGGCTCTGATTAGTATTAATGAGGTACTGCAGGCCTGGGAGGTACTGATACGGTGGGTCCCGTCGCCCCAGAGGTACTGGTGTGTGTTAAATTGGCACCTTTATTATTTATGAAAAGGATGTTAAAATCTTTAGCAGTCTGGCCAGCGTACAGGACCCGGTGTTGTTTCCCCTTCTTTCTCAAACTCTCCCTGGTATGTAACCTTTTAAAATTAACTTGATTTATGTGACCGGGCCTCTGGTCTGTTTAGGCTCCCAAATGAAATGCAGTCAGGCTTAATCTCTCGATCAGCACCTAAATTGTGGAAATTCTGTTTTATCTCTTCCATGTCTTTCCCTCTTGTTTGTCTTGGTAATCTAGCGATAATTACTCCCATGTTTCAGAGTGAAGATCACTGCAGACAGTATCTTGTTTGTAACAAATTTGATGGCCCATCCTTGAAAAGGCAGCAGTTGTGGCACTTGCATGTGCAGTTACTACGTTACCATTACCTAATATTATGGAGGACCTGTAAAAACACTTTCTTTTATTGGTACTTTTTTACATCAGATCCTGTCACGCTGCTGGTTGTACCTGTCGTCTTCTTCCCCTGCCTTGAATCCCAAAGAGGTTCTCCAGGTTTTCCCTGGCCTGTAAAACTAGAAGCAAATGATCTCTGTTACCCATATCACTGACCTGTTACTGGTTGCATTATTGCTGAAACACAAAGATGACAGAAATAAGTTATCTACAAGAGCTCTGCTGGATTTCTTGGCTGATGGCAGTTAATTATTGTGAGTACCACCAGTGTTAGCCTTTGCACACATCAAATGAGGAAGATCAGGCTGCAGGTTTTCTGAAGAGCACAGTCTGTTCAAAGACCTTTGTGTTTATTCTGGAAGCTTGAAAAGCTGGTGCAGTGGGACGAGGTTGTCTGTCTGCTTTCTGTCTGGTGCATCAATGAGCAAAGTTATACTTAGCACAATTAATTGTAATAGAAGTTTGGGATTTTTAGTAGTTTCCACTATGTCTAGCTTGCTGCTTCTTGCGTGGCTTTCTTTTGTTACTCTCAGCCTAATGCTGAGACTATAAAAAGCAGCCTTCTAAAAAAAATGTATCTCTGCTATTGTCAAGGGGAACTCGCAAGAAAGCAGATCGCCTTCAAATTGTTTGTTTGTTTAGAATACTTTCCAAAGGTAAAATGAGAATGTACTTAAGAAGAGGATGTCTGGCACCAGCCTATCTGATTGTTACCCAAGGTTGTATCTCGTATGAGTGGAAGCAGGAATGCGGTTTCAAAATTAGCCACAGTGAAAAACATTGCTTGTTGATAAAGTCATATGTTGTGATGTGTTTGTAGTCTGACACTAACATGTAGATAAATGGGAAAAAATTCCCTGTGACAGAGCAGCTAGCTCACAGGCTATAAAAATCAGCATAGAATTCAAGCATGTAAAAATACATCTTGTAGCCCAAGGACAATAGCTAATTATTTCTAGCCTGTGTTTAAAAACAACTCATTATCTCTCTCCCTTATAAAGAATCTGATGTGGTAGTGTCTTCTCCCCTTCCCTATGAAACTGCAATCGGATTAGCTAGTATTTATTTCCTCCTCCTTATTAGCCTTTCTTTCTTGCATGAACACATCTGGAGAAGTTTGTGGACAATGAATCAAGCTGAAACTGTGCCATGTTTGTGCCCAACTAAATATGGGTTATAAACCTATGAGTGACAAGTGTTATTTATAGGATTAAAAGTAAAGCCTTGCACAGTTGTTTGAGGAACCACAGCAGCACAGGGAAAGAAAACAGGAGCAGAAAGCTTAGCCTTATTGTCTGTATTGTCTGATAAACAATGAGAACACTAACACTAATTATTTCACCATGAATGGCTGGGGGAGGGAGGGAATATCAAGCATTTGAGAAGTAGAGAAGCATTTTCTAGCATGGCAAGAAATGCAGCTTTTGATGTTTTTTTGCATTTCTTTTCCACGCATCTTTATGACCGTGGACCACTGTGTTGCGGTGTTGTTCCAAATGAAAGGTGACTATCTGAAAAGTGGCTCAAGTAGTGGAAACACTTATTTTAAAGGAGTTCAGTGGCCACTTAAAGACAACCGTTTATTTCTCTGCATCTCTGTGTTGCAGTGGTGTGCCATCTACTTTGTCTCTATTCGAGGAGGTAATTACTTGCATGAGGGGAGCTGGTCTGGTTGCAGAGCCTGTAAAACTTAATCTGTAAGCTTGAAGAATTTAGTAGTAAAGTACCATCATTACTGGTCTCTTTGGCTTGCCAGCAGTATGACAGTGATGTGAATGCAGTAGGACTTTACAATGTCTGGGATGTGATTTCAGTGCGACACTGAGGTCTTGTCTGACTTCACTATGAGATCTAAATCATAGTCTGGCTATTTTTGCATTTCCTCTGTTAGCTGCAGTAGTTCAAGTGTAGCTTTTTCATTCTGTGTTCTGGAGGTTCGGCAGCTTCTGGTTAAGTGAATTAGCAATGACATTATCAAACCATGGATATAGAATTTCTTTACTGAAGGACAGAGTTTGTAACGTAAGCAATTTCCTCTAACCTGATGTTTGAACAGTGAACAGGAACAGCAAATTTGCTTATTGGAGTGATAGGTTTAATTGCTCGTGAAACACAAATCATGTGAGTGTTGTTAGATGTTTCCAAGAACTAGTTTTGACGCATAACTAGTGCTTCTGTAAAATATGTATCAACATGTGTTCTGGATGATGGCTTCCTTTCAGACTTCTGGCATGTGTGTAATGGGTAGGAGGGAAGAGGTGTCTTGCCTAGGTTAATGCTATGATATTTTTCTCTGTACAAGGGATAACTGACCTTTAAATGCATCCAGCAGTGTTTCAAGGTCTTTTTCTCTGCCCTTTGAAACAGACTTTGGGAGGAAGAGGCAGGGGAATAACTGAATTTGCAGCATTCTCAGTGCTAACTGTGAAAACAGAGCAATTATATCACCTCGTGTGGCTGACTGAACATCTATGGATTTTGTAGCAATGAATTATAAAGCCAGCGTCACAGCGTTGGTGTTAAATGTTGCATGTGATGGGGGCAGAGTCAGATTTTGCCTGACTTACAGTCTGTGTCTAAATAGGTTGTAAACTTCTGTAACAGCAGTTGTCAAATTCATTTCCACTGTGCCTGCTCTAAGGTCACTGCAAATGCTCACATGCTAAAATTCGAAAATAGGAGTTGCTGAAATATGTAGAAAATAGCATGGGGAAGAGTCTGTTCTTGAATGTTCATCCTGTGAATAGACATTGTTGCTCTGGGGCCTTATCTGGACTAGGAAATGTCTTTCTCTTTTAGCAGTGGTGCTAAAAGACGATAGTAGTTGTACCAACTTGAGTGCAGATCAGACGTGGATATTTTCATCACCTTGTCCTCTAATCCTGCCGGCAGTCTGGAGGCATTCCTCACTGCCAGAATAAGCCTCCTCGCTCTCCTTTCTCCTGGCAGAAAGAGAAGGCTCCTCAAACACAGGCTTGAAGGGCTCTATGCTTTTTCATGGATATTGATATACAGACAGAGCTTTGCTGGCTCTGACTCCAGATAAAGCCCTAGACCTTGTGCAACCGGACAGAAACATCAATGGACTGCCTCAAACCTGAGTTCCAGGCTTTTAAGTATTGGCTCTCAATTAGACTTGTGTTCAGGACTAAAGCCACCGTAATGCACATAGTGTCATGTGGAGATTAAAAAAATAGCTGTGGCTTGACCACTGAACATCTCCTAATCACGTGAAATTCAGTTCAAAAGCCCAGTCTCTGCACGTTATGATTTCCAGCAATCTGTCGTCTACCTTGTTCAACCCTTGTGTCAGTGACTCCAACTCTGTTCTCAGGGTTTTCTGGTTCTTTACAGCCCACCTCGCTATGGCTTTGTAGGTAGCTTGATACCTACCTTTTGTTTTCTTTTTCTTTCTTTTTTTTTCCTCCTTCTTCTCTTCTTCCTCTGCTTGCAGTTTTACCTAAAGATGCAAAGATTATCCCCTGCCAAAGCATCTCACTTTGGATGAGCACCAACAGGCTTTCGTTATGAAGAGCATCTTCTCATTGTCAGCAAATCCTCTCCTTCCAGCCCTGCTCGTGCTGCTGGCCAGCTTTTTCCAAGATGTCCATGCGAGGACGGTGAGTGTGAGCCACGACCCTCCCCGGGGTCCAGCGTGCCCCCACCGCAGCCTCCAGTCGAGCCGGTGGACATCCCACCAGGTGGCGGCATCTTCATTGCGGTGGTGCAAGAGCTGCTGAGGATGCCCGAGGCTGCCCGAAACAAGCCGGGGGATAGCATCCTCTCCACTTCTGAACCTTATCACTCGTCTCCAGAAGCTCAATTAAAAAGTAATCTGGAGGCTGTGTAACAAGGTGTAGGTAGGAAGGGTGTATTTAATGTAAAAACCAAAAAAAAACTCGTAACAAATGGAGGCAACAAGGCAATCTGATAGTTGAGACGGCTGTGATAGCTATAGAGGGATTTCTTCTCCTTGAGATGTGCGCAGATAGCGTAGCTGGGCTAGGTTTTGTATACTGCTGCATTTATGTGTATGTACAGAGCTGCGATTCCTTGCAGGAGATCATTTACTGTTATGAAGAACTTAATGGGAGATAAGCTGAAGGTGTGGATGAGACCCTCGGAAAGCTGAAAGGGAGCTGAAGAGCTGCATGGCCTGTCTGTGCAGGCAGTCTTGTGTTGGAAAGTAGAGAAGGTCAGTGTTCATGAGCATTTCTTTCCCTTCTGATCAATAGGCTTATTTTTAACTCACCTAGAAACTTGGTGCAAAAGCAGGCTTGTAAGATAAACCTTGTTGGGCCAGGAAATGTCATTTCCTGTGTATTTGGACAATGCCTACTATAGTGATATCTGACCTTATCGTGGCCTTCAGGTACCGCTGCAGCGTATTGGGTACAGATGTTAAATAATGAAGGCATAAAGCTTTTTTTTGTTTTCTTGAGATGATAAATAACAATGATTTCTAGTTGGTGCCCCTTTGTAGAAGGTAGAGTTTATCAAAAACAAGGTTTTAAGTGACTGCATTTGCTACAGATTAAAAATGGGCAAGTGTGCTGTGGGCAGACACTGCTTTCCCTTGCCAGCCAGCAGTGGGGAATATCAAAAGATATGACTGAAGTGCTTTTATAGGTGATCTGCTCATACCTGCTGCATGACAGCTCCTCTGATAGCTCTTTTTGACTGCAGGGAATTCTTGCAAGTGTGTAGGTTGTGAATTATGCGTCCTCTGTGCTGCTGTAGCTATTGAATCTCTGCTCACTTTCTTGTATATTTGCAGTGGTGATTTGGAGTGGAGCTGAGGGCTGGATATAGCCTGTTTTCTTCTTGGTTGCCTCACTCCCAAACTTTATTGCAGAATTAGCCCTTTGACGTTAAAACTTTGCCCTTCCTCTTTTTAAGGAACATTGACGCTAATTTATACATAAATGGATTTTTAAAAAAAAATTTTTTAGGCATTTTTAGCTGGGGTCTTTCAGCTGGCTGTGTTGTTGCAAATGTTACCTAGGTTACTAATTTATTAAGTCACTTAAATATTTGGAGGCATCAACAATACTAGAGTGTGTTGGGGAAAATGAGGATGACATTATTTTAAAACAGCAGTTTCCTGACTCCTGTATTTCAGTCACACAATTTATCTCTGGCCGAACATTTTCATGTTGTGCTGTTTCCTATTTTTAAACAATAGGAAAAAAAGGGAAGATAAGAGGAGCATAACTGTGACCCATTGACTTATTATGAGATCATGGGTTCCTTTGAACTGATATTTATAGATTTTTATAAAAAATAGCTGAGATTTCAGTGTTTTCTGGCATATATGCTTTCTTAGCCCCAAGGTCACAGAGTTAAGCTCTCATCTGAATTCTTTCAAAATCCTCTGTAAAGGCACATAGTAATCATGGAAATACAATTTGTATCTGCAAGGGAAGTAACCAAGTGAAAAGAAAAATAACTGTCTTTTGGTTTGTAAACTTCTCAAAGTCCTTTGTGTGTTTTGACACCCCCCTATCTTAGCCTTTATAAAAATGATCAGGAGGGAATAACATTTGTTAATTCTCTTTAATGGGGTTTCAAAAGGTCACAAAACTGTAGAAAGGCTCTTCTCCAAGTATTGGGATTATTTTTAATTATAAAGCAAGTTGGATTTGTGTGAGTAATGAGCTCTTGGAGGTGAAGGGGGTCTTTGCACTTAAGTAAATGTAAAACCAAGTCCTGGATTTAGATCTCTTATTATCTAAAGGGATTTTCTTTTTTTTTTTTTTTCTTTTTGCAGCTGGGAATACCCTATTAAAAATTAGCTGTTATACTGCAAGCACTGGCAGGCACTTAGTTAAACACATTAATTCTGCAAACTGTGGGAAAATGACACCCATTTCAGCAGATGTGCAATGAGTCTGGTATACATTTGCATAAGAATGCATATGCTTCTCTGTTAGTTTCTGGCTTGATTAAAACTTGCAGGCACCTTTTCCCTTCCTGTAGTGCTGTGTCTGCATTCTTGGACATTAGTGGTTTAATTGAAAATGCCCCATTTTCTTCTGTGTTAAGATAATTCATTTTATTTACACAGTACTGCACTGTAGATGTGCTTGGCGTTTTACAGACAGAGGCTGCTTTGCTTGCCCTTTGGAATTTGTAGCCTGGACCAGAGAAGAAAGGAAATAGCAAAGATGAAAAACGGCAAATGCTTTTGGAAGTGGATGGAGGATTACATAGTAGAGTATCAGGAGATGGGAGGGGAGTGTGTGTACTCAGTCCTTGGTTCCAAGGAGGTGTGGGAATGGAAATGAGTACTGTGGTGAGAAGAAGAGAAGTGTTTAGGAACCTGTGACTAAAAATGATCACCCATCTCTTAGACTTAATCCCTCCCAACATTAGGCTTTCATGTAACAGTCAAAAAGATTCAACAGAACCTCTTCACCTCAGTCCTGTTCCCAGTCTGGATGGCATGAAAAAGGCATAGCAAATTCTTTCAGGTAGACCATAGATACTGTAGCATTAAGTCTGAGAGAGCTTTCCGTACTCTGGGTAGCCCAGAATTTAAGCAAGGTACTGGGAGGCACAGTATTGGAAAAGAGGATGAGAACCTGGATTTTGGTGTGAAGTTTCTGACAAGGAGAGAGAAACTAATTAGGAAGCAACATGTTGCATAGATTTTATCCATGTGACAAACATTGGATACCCACCACCATGATCCAGGGCTTCGGGAGAAGAGGTTTTGTGTCAAGACTGTTCTTGGGATTTTTTTGGCGTGAGGGAACAAAAGACAATTTAGCAGTATTCTAGACAAAGCTTAATGCTCGAGGAATGCAGGTCTGGAGCTGCACTGCCCCATCTCCTGCTGGCGATGGTTTTGCATCGGCCTGGTAGCCAGCAGAGCACTTGTGGGTTGGCCAGCACCGGAGGGACCATTATCTTGCCAGATGGGAAGTGGTTAGCATTGCCTGCATGCAGCACCTCTAACTTTGTGGTTTTATCAGTTACAAGGTATTTAGTGATGTGGAAGTGAGAAGGAAAGGGAGGAAATGCTCTTAGTAGGCAGCAGGGGTCTGAGGGGTCGTGAGCTGTCACTGAATGGCAGCGAGCTACCTTGCACCCTTAACAGCTTCAAGCTCTCATGCAAGAGGAATGATGTTCCCCAACTCTAGAAGACAGTGTTTATGTTTAGGCTGAGTAAGTTGGAAAGCCTAGAAATGTATGTCATATCCATTTTGGGGGGATATCTTTCACAGAAGAACTTAAGATGACTACACAGAATATAACAGCATAATATAAAAATTGCATTTTCCCTCTTGGGAAGCACGTACCCTTTTGCCAGTGAGGGTTTGGAGGAAATATGGATGGGATTGGTACTTCTGGAGGGATTTATTTTCCATGGTTGGTACTTGTATGGCAGATAGAGTTAAAAACCTGCTTGCTTTCTTAAGTTTCTCATTACTTGAGTCAGTGCATTGGCTTGAGATAAGTGGAGGTAATTCACACCCACATTTAGCTGACTCTTTAGCACTGATACCGTCTCAACAAGATAGGGTACAGGTACTGCACTTGTCAGCACAGTGGGTAGTATGAGGGTTGGAGGAAAATGTGTGGAAAGTAGCAGTGGCTGGGAGGACCGAATCCAGTCCTTGAATCTTGTTAAGGAATGAAATGATGACTTTGCTTCCGTTTTGTGTACCATTTTGTCATGGCAAATGGTGACCGCTTAGCAATTCCCATGCTGCCCATTGTGGTAAAAGAAGGAATGATCAGTTTCACTTGCTTGCACCATTCATTGCCTTGCTATGTGAGTGCATCCAAAGCATTGACGGTTTTATTTGAGAGTGCTGCTGTGAGCTGGGAAGGTGAAGAAACAAGGCACGGGTAGGTCAGATAACTTGCCCAAGGACATCAAGAAACTTGTCTGAAACAAGTCAGATCTCCTGAGACCTCTGCAGTGCTTGGCTTGCATACTTTGACTTGCAGTGCTTCGTGTTTGGGATACCTTTAAGCCTGCTACTTTACTTGGATCCTCTTGTGACTATTAATAATCTACTCAAATATCGTATTAGCTGTCAGATCTGTAGGTTAGCAGGCAAGATGCTCTCAGAGGGGAAGCTTCCATTTAGGTGGTTATGTCTGCTTACCTCCGCACCTCCCCCCCCGCCCGCCCCCTCCCCGTCCCCAAAAAAACCCAAAACCAACCCCAACCTCAAACAACAACAAAAAACCCCAAAAGTAAACTTTTGCTGACCTTCAAAATGTAATAAACTTGTCTTGTTAACAGTGATAGCAGGCTGGATTGCTGGTATGAAGGAGTTTGGATAGCTGGCACTGGTTAACTTATCTTAATTTGTGGACAGAGCCAGGTGTTTGGCTAAATCATTATTTACAAGTAGGTGACTCTTCACTGTAGACTAGGGGACGAACATATATTGTAGATTGAGACTGGAAAACCAGAGCAATGATTAAACCACCTGAAGCTCTAACATCCTTTCCATGGCATTTGAGACCCTGTGCCACTAACACTTTTATGTTTTGTTGGTTTTGCCAACAGTTGACTGATCCATAGTAGTTTTCCATATTAGTTAGGTGTTTTATCTTGATGTGCAGGAGTACGGTGCAGTGTAGGCACTATGAAAGAAAAAGTGACAAAAAGCTTCCTGAAAAGATGCTTATTTACATTATGAGGTTATAGTTCAGGCTGTACAGCCAAGCTGCTGCCTTTGCTGGGTTTCCTAGCTTGCTTGAGTATACTGGAACATGTACATTACACACCAAAAGCACAATGTGCTCACACGTGCTAGGAAATCATTAGACTTCCTCATCAAATAATATTGAGCATTTGGTATTTTGAGGTACATTATTTATTTTCCATCTTTTTGTTCAGGATGGTGGGTAGTTGATAGGTCTTTTGGAAAATAAGAAATTGGGAAAAATGGAGTGGTATCACCAAAACAGAAAGAGAGAGCTATGGCAAAAGGATATGGTGTTTAAAAAAAATTAAAAAGATCAACATCCTTTTAAACCTGATTTGAGAAGATTTCTCTTCTGCATGGCATAGGCCTATGGGGTCTCTTTCTTGCTCTCTGGCAGCACTTGTGTAGGATGTCAGTGAGGTGTGGGGTGATTGATTACCCCATTGAAGAGATTTCATGGGGCGCTTCCTTAACTTCATCCATTAGCTAAGGCCTGAAGTTTTCAAATAGCCTAAACTCCTCAGAGGTAACGAGTTTTATATCCCATATAGTACGGTAGCAAAAAAGCTTTATGGTCTTGCCATAAATATTTATGTTTTTTTTCTTTCACATTCCCTTGGCTGGTGATGACTCTGCTAAAAGAAGCTCCCATAGTTGTTCAGGTCAAGATCTGTAAGCAGTGGCAGAGCAGTGTGAACTGAGGCCATTTCAAACTCAACTATCCTCATTTTCTCATTTTGATTCCAGTGGTTGCTAATTTCTCAACTTATAACCATTAAATCATTATAACCACTAAATCAAATTAAGGAAGAAAGCTTCTTTTTTTTTTTTTTTTTTTTTTTTTTTTTTCTCTANNTTTTGGTCTTACTAATAGGGAAGTCAGGAATGTGAAGTAAACAGCCTCTGTTTGCTGAAATGATGAATGTGTAGGAGAAAGGAAGGATGATAAGAAGGAAACGAGTATTTTTTTATTCCAGCCCAGTGCTGGAAAGGGGGAGTTCGCATGCTGTGAAAGTGAAAATATGTCTGAAACTTTGATGGAAAAAAAAATTGAGAGGAATGCAATAATAATAGTTAAACAGCTAAGTGGTATGAAAAGGCATTAATCTTTCCTATACTGGCACAACTTGCTTTTTGCTATTTCTTTGTCAGAACACATTGCTCTTTCTGTGTTAGAAAAGGGTGAAAATGGAAGACTGTCTGAAAATGCAGTATGGCTATCAAGGATAAATATATGTTTAGTGTAAGAGCAGCATTCACCTGAAGCCTTGTGTCTCAAGGTGATGTGGATCCTGACTTCATTGGGGTGTTAGGCCAGTTATCTCAAATTGTGCATTTTGGTAATTTGGGTTTAATAGCTCTCTTGGCACCTTTAACCTGGTGCTTGGAAGGAGGAGGCAGCCAGTCATATATAATTTTTACACATATAAGCCAGTAAGCAACTGTGAATTATCCATAAGCAACTAGAAGGAGGTTATCTCCTTAGTCCTATATTCCGACTCAAATGTTTTTTTAAAAAATATATTATAAGCCCTGTCTATATGAAGAATTTGAAGTGCAAGAACTGTTACTATCAAGAGACAGTAACTCTTTCTTGCAATAGTCCAACCCTTCTCGGACTATGGGTTTTGAGACCAGATCAGCCCAGGACACAGCAAGTACTCTAATAGGGTTAAGGTAGTTTCCCGTATGAGTAGGTAGATGTTCCTGTAAACAGGTGCCAAGAATTAAATTGACCTACTTCTTCCTTGCTGAGAAACTACTTGCTATGATTGCAGGTTACATTAGCTTTGATGTTTCACTAACATTTCAGGAAAGAAGGTGAGAGTGGACTGGTGGACCCTAGTTTTCCATGAGTTCAGGCTGACAACCTTGGATAGCCAGCTCTGCAGGATTAGCGGAGGTATCCGCTGGCATGCTGTCCAGGCCATGAGATCTCTTGGCTGACATATCGATCCAGATGTAGAACATAACCACCACATCTGTTTACAGATCGATCTGTACCTAGATGGCTCTAAGATAACTTTGGAATGAATCTGAAATTAAACCTGTGGTGAGAGAGGTGTGTTGGGGGGTTGATATCCAATAACATAAACCTTTGCTGTCAAGATTGCTATTTTTGTTGATGGAGTTTAGAAGGGTTATCATGAGTTCAGTCTGAAAAGCATGCAATTATGTTTAAAACTTATAGTAGCTTTGCAGGAGGCTCACAAAGGAAAAGCTGTAGTGTATCACTTAGTGTGTACTTATTTCATCCATTAAATGGCTTACCAGTCAAAATGTTCTAGCCGTACTTTTGATGTCCATTTATAATAACCACTCAATTCTATAGCTGACAGAGTATCCCTCCCTGTTTTGTTTCCAGACTTTATTGATGTGGCTTCTTGGTGACCTACTTTCACTGTTTTAAGGTTGCTTTTTTCATTCTCTTCCAAAAGGAAGTGCCTTCCATGAGAAATGTTGGAAGCTCACCAGCCAGTTTTTAATACTGGTAGATGGAAACTTGGACATGGCTGAGTGGCCTTCCACTTACACGCAGGGTAGATGACACGACTGACTCTTAGGTACTTTCCTTACTAAGCTCTATTGCTAAACATTTTGAGACCCTGGAGGTGGGCGTTTGGAGAATTAGGGAAGGAAATGCCTGTATTTCCTTGGAGTTCTTTCTCATTACTCATGACTGAATTGGTTAGCCCTGTGACTCTAAGGGCATTGCATTTGCCTCTTGTCCTTGCAAGGGGCCAGCAGTATGTCATGTGCTTATTACTTAAGCACTTGCACAGCTAGAGGAAGGAACATCCCAGTTCTTACTCCTTTTACTCATTCTGGGGTATTCTTCCTTTGCGTTGTTCCGTGTGGGTTTTTTTCTGTAATTTCCACTGATGGTGATTCACTTCAAGGCTTAGCTGTATCTCCCTTCAATTAGTGGTGCTTTTGCTTTTTATCTGGGGCATGAAGTATGTGCTTACTTATTTGTGGGGACACTTAAAAACCGGTTAATGTGATACAGATGTGCATTTTTCAGCAGATACATAGCATTTAGCTAAGTCTTATGGAGGGATTAATACCTCAAGCTATTACATATCATTGGAAAAAAATAATTCACTTCTGTAATTTCATAAAGTGGACATAGCTTAGCATTTGTAATCATCATCTCATAAGACTTGCTGCTTTCCCCCCCACTCCATTTCACTCGGGTGTCATGTTGGTATAAACACTGGTTACCCTAAATAAAAAATCCACAGCAGTCCTTTTCCTGGAACCTTGATGGCTTTTTGGTTTACAGCAAAGAGTAGCCAGATCTTTTTTATGTGTGCTTCTGTTCTAAAATGAGCATGCTATTAGTTGTCACTGCACAGTTTTTGCTTGGAACAACAAAGAAAACCACAGGGGAAATAGTTTTTGTGTGTGTAAACGTCAAAAGAGTTTCAGTAAAGGTGATGTCCAGCTCCCATTAGTATCTGGAGATGAACTTCTCTTCACTCCACTGGTGTTGGGTGTGCAGTGCCCCTAACCCTCTTAGGAAAACTTTTAGCAGAAGATGAATGAAGACCTTAAACTAGCAAGAGATGTTCACCAGTGGTGCAGGTAGCAAGGCATTTGAGGAGAAAGTTCTTCTTGTAGCCCACTGTTGTAAGTAATCATCCTCACTCCCTTGTTGCCTTGTGTTGTGTTTAACTGGACATGAGCATGTGTGCTGGTATAAATGTGAGGTGGAGGTATGCTTGTAAATGGAGTGCTGGAAGAGTCTGGGGCACTAAAAATAGTTGCATTTGAGTCGCTTCCCTCAAAAGACAAGTCTAGGGCATTAGACTGAGCATTACCAGGGCTCTGAGGTTAAATGAACTGCATGTCATTGGTGAGAGAATGAATTCAGCAAATGTTGTGAATGCCAGCTGCAGTGTGGTGGCAAGCTGTGTTGCCCAGTAGATTGCTGGATAGACCAGCTATTTCTCCACATTTCTTGCCAGCAGGATATTGGGTGAAAGGGGGGTGGTGCTATTTTTATTGGAAGCAAGCTTGGTACAGAGGCCATGCTAGTCCAGAGGCATGGCATGTGAAAGCTTTTAGTGGTTTGCAGTTTTTTTAGGATGTTCCTTTTCTCTGGTTGAAATATCCAATAAGGCAGGTGAAACACTGGC
>VYZV01031112.1:14227-26365 GCA_013401275.1 Pandion haliaetus | reverse complement strand
TAAGCTAGGCAACACATACTCACTCCATGCTTTTTCTGTCCTCACAGTTTCAACTTGTAATAATCAGCTTCCTCCCCATTTACTCCAAATACATCCACATATGAAAAAATAAAAAAGGTTGTCTTTCCTCTTGCAAACTATAAGCCTTTAGTAATGCTGATGCTATTATTATCACCAGGCTGAAGTTCACAGGGTGATGCTTGAGTGAGAATGGAGAAATAGGCAGAGTGTAAAGGAATTACTTTGTTATCGTGCTCAAAGCTTTTTCTGAAGGGGGAAAATAAAAATGCCCTTTTGGAAGTTCAGTAAGCATCCAATCATCGATGTCTGGTTTTAAAGATACATCATTAGAGAGCAGACTGACAGTGTGGTAGAAGGAAGATACACAGCACCTGCTGCCATGCCTGAAATTGTATAGCTTCCATTCAATAAACTTGGTTACTTGGCTTAAATTTTACCATAGTTTTACTTGCCCAGTTAAGCATTTTAAGTAAGTTTTGGCAGCTGCCTTAGTTAATATGCATATGATTGGTTTCTTCGTGTCTTCATTTTTGCCCTGCAGCCTTGTTAATCTGATCCTTCTTTTAGGTAGCATCATTGAAACACACGAGCTCATTAGCAAAATGCCAGTTTTTTAATGTCTTTTTAGTATAGCCTGTGTGCACCTACTTTCTGTAGTAATAGTGTATGCAAGCTTGCCTTTTTTTTTTCTTTTCTCCCCCCTCCCTGGCCCCCTCTCCCCTGCCCAATGTATTATCAGCTGTAGTAGATGAACCAAGAGCAGGTACCTCTGCAGTTCAGTGTTGGGGCTCAAGACTTTAGTAGTGACTTATCTGAAGCCTTGCCTGAGTAATGGCTCTGTCAACATTTGCTGAAGTGGATAAATTTTGCTTCCTTGGTCACAGGGTACCAGGTCCACTTTTCTGTTAACACCCTTGACTCTTTCTTTGCTGGCATAAAAAAAAACCCTAAGTCACCTACAGTAACCTGTAGGCAAGTTAGAGACAGAGATACAACATGTTTTAATTCTGTCTTCGTTTGAGCAGTATTTTGATTATATGAGATGGAAAAGTTTTAATTACTCTGTGTCTGCTTAGTGTAGGTGGGTCACAAACACACTGTATTGCTATTAATATGCTAAAGAAAAATATTCTTCAAAGTAGACTTTGAATACACTTTTCCTCTCTTATGCTTGTGATCCGAGAGATTGGGGTATTTTCTCTCCCACTTCCCTCCTCCCCAAACTCTCACTGTTTCTAGGCACTGAGAGATAAACAAGATACATCAAAAACTTATTACAGGTTTGCTTGCAGTGACTTGCTGGACTCTGTGGATAGTGCTTTGCAGAACAAGTACCTGGAAATCTGGGTGCCCTCTTTTAGGATTGACCCACTACCTACAAACTGTTCTGGCTTACTAACTTTGAACAGTGTATTTGTAGAGCATTCACCTTCTTTATGAAGCAAATGCAAATCTACCAGATCCCACATTTCCCAGCAAGAGGCTTTCTGTCACTCTAATTCCCTTATAAACACAGCAACTTCAGTTGTCCCCGAATCCTGGCCCATCTGTCTCGGATTTACTAGAACAGTATCATGGTTTAAATAACGTTACCTCCATCTGTGGAAGCAAACATTTATTGTTTTATCTGCAGGAGGAATTGATGAATATTAGTATTTGCAAAGATAAACAGCATTTTATCATGGACTCTTACCAATAGTCCACCTGGCTGCACCTGGTGTTTGAGACAAGGTGTAGGGAACAAATGAGCAAGTTGACTGACAAGCTCAGAGGAGATCCAGCACTACTCCATCTCTCAAAAGCACTTGTTTATAAAGGATCTTTTCTTAATTTGAGGCGTCTGTTTCAATTTTGAGTTTTATTTTTGTGATCAAATGCTTACCCTAACTCCTTTTCCCCACTTTACTTGAGAAATTTTTTTCCCCCGTGGGGAGTAAGAAACGATACCATGACTCAGCTTGGGGACACATGTTTGTTTGAATGCTGTACCATTTGATTAGGTGTCCTTGATGAACCAAACCTGCTGCTTTTTTAATCTAGCTAGCATGGACCTGAGCTTCATTTCAGCTTGGGAAAGATTAGAGAGTCCTTGATACTTGTTCTGATTTCACAGATGGTGAAACTTTATTTTCCAATTATACAAGCTGGTCTTACAAGTATTAGGGAAAAAAAAATCATCCTACTGTGTAACTAGCATGAATAAGCATGAAACCTTTTCTGTAGTTTTCCAGTATCTTTTCTGCTGACAGGTTTTTTGGTTTTTTTTTGTTTTCTTTTGTTTTGTTTTGTTAGAGTGATTTTTTGCAATACTTCTGTATCTACTTTGTTGCTGGCTGGTAGCAACTGTGAGGAATCTTTTAAATAAGGACAGTTGTTGGTGTGTGTGGATTTGAGAAGTTATTAATGTACAGCCACTTGCATGTGCAGGAAAAAATAGCTTACCCCCCGCTCCCAGTCATCAGTCATTTCCACAGTCATTTCATAGTGCTGGATTCCCCTGCATCCTCCAGGTACGGGCCAGTGCTGTCATCCTGAGCAGTACAGCCTGCGTTGGGTCCTCTGGATGGTTTGAGAAGGTTGTAGGTCACAGTTGTAAGCCAGAGTTTATGCATATACTCCACTGCATTGGAAAGCTTAGTTAATTAAAGTCTTCTCGTATTTTTCTCTGGGCAGTGAGACAGAGCTGTACACAGGCACACACATGTGCATACTGTAGGCAGCTGCCATGAAGAGGTGCTTTCTGAGCTAGGGACTGCTGTCACATTGCTTCTGTCACTTGCCGATCCTGGGAGGAGGTAGTTTCCCAAAGATACCTCCCGAGGCACAGCCAGTTGTGCTAGAAGGAAAGGTACTAACCCTGGTTTTAATGCTGGGCAAAGGGTACTGTAAACTACTCTATTCATCGATTTGCCGCTCCCAAAGAAATGAGTAGTCTGTCCTTGTTGGATCACCTGTTTACTAGCCAAAATTTAGGAATAGAAGGAAAAAGTAGTGTGTGTACTGTCAAAGTAACTGCTAAACATTTGATTATAGGGTTAGAAAGAAAATCATAAGACAAGAAAGCACAAGTGCGGATTACACATGAAAATGAGATTCTTCTTCAGCTGCTTCATATGCCAGTGACTCTGGGAGCCTGGCAGCATGGTCTCCTCATAGGGCTCACTGGCTTTGGGATTTCTTTCAGGTTTATAATTTACTTGCTTCTATTGCTAAAATTGCTGCTGAAGGCAGCCTTCTCCTATAGCCTAAAATAAAATGGCCTAGTACCTGTCCTCTGTCCAGGCTGGGCTTTGAGAAATCGGGCGCAAGTGTGGGAGCAGCATATTTTTCCCCTTGTGCTCTGAGCTGGGATAAAAAGCAGGGTGAGAAGCTTTCCTCAATTTTTCTACTTAATTTGCACATTACTCAGACTCCTCTTGGTTTCTTGCATGTCGCAGCATTTGTGGGGCTTCAGTCTATCTTTGTTTCTCAGGGTTTGGGACTTTTGTTTTCCATAGACCTTATGTGTTTCCTACCTTTCCATCTCACTGCGAGCATTGCGTGAAGGCTAAGCGTGACAGACACATGACGGGTTTGCCATTCCCTGTTTTATTTTTTCCCTCTAAGCTACTTTCCTTCCTTTCCCACCACCTCTCTTTAGCATTTTTAGCCACTCTAATGTTTCTGCTATAATTAGTTCTGAACATGACTGTTGTTATCTTTATGGAGTTTAATGTTTAAAAGACAGTCTGGAGGAAGTAATGCTCATTTGGCTGAAATCCTTTTATTGTTCTAGCAAGAGTGGCCAGCTTGGTGATCATAGCACACAACTGACTTTTTAAAAGGTATCTGCTTGTCCTCTTCGGTCTGGGTAAAGGAACTGATGTACCTTGTGATGTATAACTTAAAAGAAAAAAATTATATGCACTCCACACCCACTCCCCAATTCATACACTGGTTTATTTTCATTTAGTTTGGATTTGTATCAATATAATTTGTCTACCATGTCTAGATCATCAGTGAAAATAAGCTCAGGATATTATGCCCAACAATCGTCAGAGCTATGTAAAGCAATTCTGATTTTTTACTTGTTCCTTATTGAAGAAGAGTTATATGTTGATTGTAGATTTTTGCAAAGGCTGGGGCTTCAATGTATGGAGGAAAGAATTTTTCCTTGCTTTGCAGCTTGTGCCAATTAAGGCTGAGATGCACTGGTGAGACAGCATGGTGGAAGCTCTGCTGTGGTGTTTCCCTGGGCTGCCATAGCCTGTGCCCTGTTAACTCAGAGAGTACACGGATCCCAAGGGAATCAGCTCTCTCTTTTGCCTGCAGCTGCTCGTCGCTATTCATAAGCTCTGCTACACTTCTTTTCAGTGTTATTTTGGGTTTTAATCAGTGGCTAGTATAGGATAACTTTTTACCCTTTTCATCCTTTTTTCTTAGCATACATATGAGTGAATTTTCTTTCTGTGTTTAATAGTTTGAAATTAAAAAAAAATAATTAAACAGGATATGGGATCATTAACTTTGACTTCACCTTGCACCATCTTGCAAACAAATCAGCGGCTATCGTAGTGCACTTCCCAGAACTGGGTGTGGTGGCTGAAATAAAATATGTCAGGAGTACAAAGAGAACAGAGTCCTATTGTTTCGGGGCAGGCAGAAAGATGACTTCTGAAGGCTAAAGTGTGGTTTGGGTTTGTTTTTTTTTTTTTAAGTAGGATATTTGTGCTGCTCTTGCCACTTCTCTGGTCTTATAATTTTGTTGATTATCTAAATAAAGTAATTTTGCAAGGAGCCTTCAGGGCCATCTTCCATAATTTGAAGCTCGTTTCGAAGTATCTGCTCCAACTTAATTGAAGAATTTCAGCGAGTGGTAGCTTAGCTTTGAAGTGTTCCTCTGCACTGAGGAGGGATTTCACCGGAGAAACTCCCTCGACAATTGCCTCAATATTTAGCCTCAGAGAAACGTTCTTATGCCATTCTCTTCCTTGTCCTCATTGTTTTACACTCATGCTTAACAATTATCTTGAATTTGATTTTTAGTTTACAAGCCAGGATTTTCCTTCTGCACTTTATGAATGCAATGCCATGCAGGATTCAGTCTTGCACATTAAACCCAGTCTAGGTTTAATGCCTAAATAACAAGCAAGACAAGAAGGCCTCCTGTATACCTGATTTAATTTTCCTTGCTGAATAAAACTGTTCTTATTATCATTTCTTAAGTGGCAGTAGTCCTGACAGGTTTGTAGACTAAATGTTCATGCATGCCCATGTCCTGCTTTGTGACTTTTACCCATGTATGGGGTCTAAAATGTATCTGGTATAAGCGTATTACATATGTTCATCTTGGAGAGATGCTGTGTATTGACCAAAATAGCTGGACTTGGCACAAGGATGACTAGCTGAAAGTTTAAGGATTTGTGTTATGCAGGAGGAAAGCTTTACGGACTATGAGATAGTGCGTTGGATCTGAGCGTGAGTCTCCAAAAGAACCCTGGATGGTGATGCAGCATAACTAAAGGAAAATCATGCGTAATAAAAGCATAATGTATGATTGTGGCTTCCTTGTGCCAAATAACCACGTGTGGAGACAGTCATCCTCAATAACATAAGGAGTGGTCTTTGTGTTTATAATTTTATTTACTTAAAACAGTAGTTGAGACTGAGCGTGTTTGAAAGGAAGTGATTTTAGGGTGGTTTTCCCCCCTTAAAACACAAAGGAGTGGAGTGCTAGCTTCTTACTTTGCGAGCACCTACTTCCATGGTTCATTGGGGTACATGAGCACAGCCCCAAGTTTGGCATTTAAGCAGATCTCTTACTGATGTCAGTTCGCATAATGTAACACTTGACAGTGTATAGCAACATTTTTCTTTTTTAAACTTTTGGTTTTATTTACAATCAGCATTGCTCAATGTGGGAAAGGAAAAGGTTTCCCTTTAAGACCTGTTGTTACTCCTTTCATACCTGATCTTTCAAATGTATTCTTGTGTGGCTTTTCTGTCTTCTCTGTGTTTTCTTTTAGAGCAATTCGGATAAAAATGGTTGTTTGGGGAAAAAAAAAAAAAAAAAAGTTTTATAGTTCAAGTATCCTGCTTCACTACAAACCCAATGATAAAAATTTCAGAAAGTTAACATCTTGTCAGAGCAATTGTTTCAGGTTGTTTACCACAGTGGACTAATGTTTGATCCTTCAATCTCCTTTGGAAGTAGAAAAATACAAATTTTAAAAACTTCCTTTCTTATTTCAGACTGAAAGATTAGATTGCATAAAATTTAAGTATGCTAGAGCAACATGTGCTAGTCAAATAAGATAAATATTTGATGTCCTTCAGCTCTGGTAACAAAAGGACCATAGTCTGTGGAATCCCAAATGCCAGCTGTGTTGAAAGTTGCTGACTGTTGGCCTGTGGCTGTTCGCTGCTCATACAGTATTAGACTTTCATAGACATAGTCCAAGCTGTGTGCAGGTTTTTTTTTTAAACAAAGAAAAAACCAAACATATGCACAAATATAAGCAAAGAGGTATGTGAAAGATGCAAAATAAAAAGCAGGCAACAAAGCATGTTTATTTATGAGAGTTCCTTTGTGAGTAATGTTGTTTTTTTACTTTTGGTTGCCACACCTTCATTTCTTCATCCCCTTTTCCTTTCGTTCATCTTCACGAGTGCTGCAGCTTTGCCTAATTCCTTGAAGAGAGGGGTAATAAAGTGATAGTATTTCCAAGGAATGCGGTGTCACATCTCTGACTGTGCAGCCTTCCTCATATTTGTTCTTTGACTTCTTGGTCTCCACTACATGCAACTAGTCCTTCTCCTTCTTAAAGGGCTTTTCCTGTGTGTTGAATTGCATGTAATATATATATAGCAGCTCGTGGTAGGTGATTTTTTTTTTTTCTTTCTCCCTGTTGTAATGGGGAGAGGTGAGTAATGGAGAAGCGTTTCCTTTTTTCTAACCACTGTTACAAAAGCAGAGTAATCCATAACACGTCCAGGATGCAAGTAGGACTGCTATTTGTGAAAGATCACTATGTTGTGCCATAGAGTGTTTAAACAGAGATGATAGCCATGCACAGATTTGATGATATCTACATACTGGCTACTCATAAAAAGAAGAAATTGTGATATTCTTTAGAAAAGTTAAATATTTCCCCAAATATTTTCTGTTCTCCAGAATGATGGTTTTTAAGTGTAGGACTAAGATAACATTGAATTCATCTGAAGTTGTAGAAAACATGCAAATATTTTATGTGACTAATTTTGGTAAGCTTGACCTGAGAAGGTAAATACCTGTTTTACAGTGTCATTTACACAAGAAAACAGTCAGGAACACATGTTTCTTTGAAGGATGACTCTTTAGGCTAAAACAGAATTTTATTAGGGGGCTTTTGGTGTTAGTTTGCTCTACAGATTTCATTGTGCTCCAGTAGTAATTCTCCTCATGCGAAGGAGGATGGCTGGTAGGGTTAACTGTCAAAGGGCTGTTGGTCTGACTAATTCACTGATACATCTTGCTTACTGCAGGAGAAGCTGCATTCTGAAGTCAGAAGAATTTTCACAACAATAAAACTCTTCACAAGTGCAGGACTGTGATTTTTGCTTTGCTAATTCAGTTAGGAAACCCTTCGATTTAGATGCAGGCTGAGAATTTCTATCGCTAATCTGCTGTAGAAAGGCAAATTAGTTAACTGATGTACTTCTAAATGTGGCCTGTGTGAAATGAAGTTCTTTGTAGTGTAATTTATTTTTTTTTTAAATAGCACAATTTATTATTCCATAAGTAGGTAATTTCTCGTTGCTGATAACGACATGTCATGGTCTTCCCTTCTGCCATTGCAGTTCCCTTGCAATAGCAATGTTTCCTTTCAAAATACCATTGATTGAGTTGTAGCCCCTTGGGGGGCTGTATTTAGACTCACTGTTAATAGATCAGTTCATTCATGTAATTACTGAGCTCCGACAGAGTAGCTTCTGTAGCTCAGTGCACATTATCACTTTACATTTGCTCTCTGTGAATCGCAGGACAACCCTTCATGCTTGGCAAGGAGTTTATGGCTCTAGAAAACGAAGAAACAGTTTTGTAGCTCCCAAAAGACTTTTTAATAAGTTGTAGCAAGTTCCGTTTATCTGTGAGATAGTCGGAAAATATTTTCCTGTCTGATTCTGTGTCATGACTTCATTGGCTTGAAATGACACGTTTTGCTGTTAGCTGAAGTGCCTCTCCTGCTGGGATGTGTGTGTTGCTGTCTTTGGCACTTGGAGTAATGAGTTAACTCCTGCCTGCATCGGGAACAGGCTTCACTGAAAATCCTCGGTGAAGGATCATACATGAAACTGTACCGAGCTTTGCAGCTCTCGGGTTCACTCGACCGCAGGGAATATTGGCAGTATTAGACAGGATTGTGAGCCTTTTTCTATGATTTTAGTTCTGTTTCAGCACTACGGAGCTGTATGAATGAGGTGGTACAGAGACAGAGAGAAAGGCTTTGTGGATTTTATTAACAGCAACTGTGCAAGCGAACTTAATTTGGCATTCTTAAGTCCATTGGTGTTTTTCCAACTTTACCCCTCAGCTGTTGCTAACTGCATTGCAGAGAACTGTGTAATCTAGCAATTTCTCATTGTCTGCAGTCCCTGCCATTTGTAAGTGGGGATTCAGATTGCATAGCAGATTAAGTGAGCATTCCCTTTTATTTTTAATTTTAATACAAATATTTCCTCAAGTTCTTGGAAAAATATACCTGGCACTTACTAGCCTGAGGATATGTGCTTATTAGCTGAGGTGAAAAATACCTGTATGATCTTGTCTCATAAGGTTTTATAGGAAAGAAACAGTTATATACACTTCACTTATTACATTTCCTGTATTTCATCTCTTCTCCCACCCCCAAAACAACCAGTCTGGCTTTATTCTTTCTCTTCTTCCTCCTCTCTCGTTTTCTTCTTCTATAGTTTATGGTATATCTCTGTCGTGGTTTAACCCCAGCCAGCAGCTAAGCACCATGCAGCCGCCCACCCACTGCCCCCCCGCCCCAGTGGATGGGGGAGAAAATCCGGAAAAGAACTAAAACTCGTGGGTTGAGATAAGAACGGTTTAATAGAACAGAAAAGAAACTAATAATGATAATGATAACACTAATGAAATGATAACAGTAATAATAAAAGGGTTGGAATATATAAGTGATGCACAACGCAATTGCTCACCACCCGCTGACCGACACACCCGGAAGACCCCGAGCCGTGACGCGCCCACCCCAGTTCCTAAAACGTCATATGGTATGGAATACTCCATTGGCCACTTTGGGTCAGCTGCCCTGACTGTGTTCCCTCCCATCTTCTTGTGCCCCTGCAGCTTTCTTGCTGGCTGGGCATCAAAGGCTGAAAAACCTTGATTTTAGACTGAACATTACTTAGCAACAACTGAAACCATCAGTGTGTTATCAACATTCTTCTCATACCTAGCTCAAAAACATAGCACTGTACCAGCTACTAGGAAGACAATTGACTCTATCCCAGCTGAAACCAGGACAATCTCACCCTGTCTTTTTTGTTTGTGTGCTTCCTTTCCTTACCACTGCCCCAAATGTGGTGGTGTGCCATCTTGCTGATTTTCTACCAAAATTCATATCCTTTTGATAGTGGTGTTCTTTGGGATGTCTTTTAGCTGCGCTCTTTTTCAGTCCGTGGGAGAATTAGAAAAGTTTTCAGCAGCTGCTGCTAGAGAGGCCAAGCCACCTTGGTTCTCTGTGCCAAGGGAACAGTCTCTCGTGTCCCCTCACTCAACTTCCAAGTTTGTACTTTATTCAGGGGAATAAATGCCCGAGGGTGTATTGGCTTTGTGTGGCAAGGTTTTGGTAGCAGGGTGGCTACAGGGGAGGCTTCTGTGAGAAGCTGCTAGAAGCTTCCCGCATGTCTGACAGAGCTAATGCCAGCTAGCTCCAAGATGGACCCACTGCTGGCCAAGGCTGAGCCCATCAGTGATGGTGGTAGCACCTCTGGGAGAACAGATTTAAGAAGGGGAAAAAAAGTTTCTGGAAAATAGAAACTGCAGCCAGAGAGATAAGTGAGAACATGTGAGAGAAACAACCCTGCAGACCCCAAGGTCAGTGAAGGAGGAAGAGGAGGTGATCCAGGTGCCAGAGCAGATTCCCCTGCAGGCTGTGGGGAAGACCATGGAGAGGCAGGCTGTCCCCCTGCAGCCCATGGAGGTCCACGGTGGAGCAGGTGGGTGCAGGAAGGAAGCTGTGACCCTGTGGGAAGCCCACACTGTAGCAAGCTCCTGGCAAGACCTGCGGATCTGTGGAGAGAGGAGCCCACGCTGGAGCAGGTTTTCTGGCAGGACCTGTGACCCCGCGGGGGACCCACGCTGGAGCAGTCTGTGCCTGAAGGACTGCAGCCCATGGAAGGGACCCACACTGGAGCAGTTCATGCCTGAAGAACTGCGGCCCATGGGAAGGACTCACACTGGAGAAGTTTATGAAGGACTGTCTCCCATGGGAGGGACCCCACGCTGGAGCAGGGGAAGAGTGAGGAGTCCTCCCCATGAGAAGGAAGGAACGGCAGAGACAACGTGTTATGAACTGACCGCAACCCCCATTCCCTGTCCCCCTGCGCCACTGGCGGGAGGAGGTAGAGAAATCAGGAGTGGAGTTGTGCCTGGAAAGAAGGAAGGGGTGGGGGAAGGTGTTGTATGATTTGGTTTTATTTCTCGTTGTCCTACTCTGATTTGATTGGTATAAATTAAATTGATTTTCCCCCAGTTGAGTCTGTTTTGACCAGATGGTAACTGGTGAGTGATCTCACCCTGATCTTATCTCAACGCATGAGCCTTCCGTTATATTTTCTCTCCCCTGTCCAGCCAAGGCAGGGAGTGATAGAGTGGCTTTGATGGGCAACTGGCGTCGACCCACCACCGTTTTTGGTTTTCACTCACCCTGCCCCGGTTTTTACATAAAACTGTTTTGCATAAATTATTCTAGCTGGTTATTGACATGTCAGTGGTGAATTGGCATTTGAAACCATGCTTTGGGGGTCCAAAGTGCCTTCTGCCTTTCATGAAAATGGTATCACAGAGCTGTTTTACACTTGTGGGGAAGGCTTCTCTCTCGGTAAGTAAATTCTTGGCTGCATATTGCTTCCACTGGTTGTGGTCCAATACCCTGTCAAATGTCTGTCTTAGCCCCTCTTAGAAAAACTTGAGCAACTTCAATATAATGCTCAGCTACACCCTGAAGTTTTTCAGCCGATTGTTGACTCACAGTTCCACCCCCAAGAAAGCAATGAGTGGCTGAGTCAACTCTGCTTCAATAAACAAGGTAGCTATTGCTCATGCATAAAGATATTTGTAATTCCTTCAGCATCTCTTTTACCCTGTTTCATGCTTTCACTCTCTCCGGACAAACTTTTGAAGAGGAGGAAAGACACAAAGGTCTGTGGGTTTTCTTCTTGCTAGGTAGCCACTAATTGTAGTTCTAGTAGAAGTCCAGGACTACAAGCACATAGGAGGGGAAAATTCACTAATTTTCATTTAGCAACACAGCTGGAATCTGATGTGAAGGTGTGATTTGCTTTCTTGGGCTACAACAGTTTTTTTTCTCTCACCTATTCTAACATACAAGTGCCTGCCCCATGGCAGAGGTGGTGTTGTGGTTTCAGCTCAGTCGGTAACAAAGCACCACAAAGCCGCTCATTCACCCC
This sequence comes from Pandion haliaetus, assembly GCA_013401275.1. NCBI lineage: Eukaryota > Metazoa > Chordata > Aves > Accipitriformes > Pandionidae > Pandion > Pandion haliaetus. The sequence continues at coordinate 14,668 of VYZV01031112.1, read as the reverse complement.
CCACTCCCGCACCTGGCCACGTTGGGATGAGGAGAAAATCCAAAGGCAGGCTTGTGGGTCGAGACAAGGACTGGGAGGGATCGCTCCCCACTTATGGTCACAGGCAAAAGACAGGCTCTACTTGGGAGAAAAACAAAATCAATTTAATTTACTACAAATCAAATAAAAAACAAGGGTATTGAGAAGGGAAACCAAACATCAGAACACCTCCCCCCACCGCTCCCGCCTTCCCAGCTCAGCTCCATTCCCGGTGCTTTCTACCTCCTCCCCCCGGCGGCACAGGGGAACAGGGGATGGGGGTTAGGGGGGTCAGCTCACCACACGTTGTCTCTGCCGCTCCTTTCCTCAGGGGGAAGATTCCTCACTGTTCCCCTGCTACGCCGTGGGGTCCCTCCCACGGGAGACAGTCCTTCACCAACTTCTCCAACGTGGTTCCTTTCC
>VYZV01031112.1:0-14046 GCA_013401275.1 Pandion haliaetus | reverse complement strand
CTTCCCAGAGGCGGGTCCAACATTTTGGCACCGGGGAATTTTCCAGCAGCTTCTTAAAGGGGCCATCTCTGCAGCCCCCCTCCCCTGCCACCAAGGAAAACCGCGCCACACAAACCCATAACAGGTGTGCATATGCTCACATAAAGATCTTTTTGGGAAAGCAGATGAGGAGGAGTTGTGCAAAACAATTGAAAACAACTGCCTTTCTGTTCCACTAAAGGAAAAACAATTGCTTCATTAAACTGTGCATTCAGGCTTTCACACAGCCAATGTATAAATCCATGATTTTTCAAATATGGCAGTTTTGATTCCCATGATGATGTGGGACTGAAATGCTCATTTGAGGTTTTGTGAGGAAAAATACATTCCTTTGCACGTGGATTGCCATGGGCCTTCAGGGTTATTTCGGAGAGTAAATTACAAGATTCCTCATGCAGTTCTGAACTCTTCTGTTTTCCTTACAAATGCACTCAAGTTTAGGGTTTATGAGTGGGTTTCTGGCAGCTGTTTGCCCACTGCAAAAGAGTACAATCTCATACGTAGTCACAGTGATTAAAAATGTCTGGTCTGCGGTGGGGGAAGAGGGAGATCCTAGGGGAAGAAAGGCAGAGACTGGCCAGTTTCTCCTGCTGTCCTGGAGGAGGACCCAAGCAGCCCAGCTTCTCTCACACTGCCAGATTCCTGCTGGAAGGATCCCTCTGGGTGGAGGGTGGCTCCACACCGTCCTCTCCTGCAAGCCCACGGTCCCATTTGGGGACTGAATCCTGAGCGTGGTTCTGGTTATTATGTGCTGGAGCGGTTCTGTAATATGCCTAAACCAGTATCACAGCTTGCTGCCACCAGAATTTCCCCCCCTCTTATACTGGCTCCAGAGCTTAGTAGTCCCCTTTTATTGAAGGTTTGGGAATGGAGGGTAGAGGGATGCTCCAGTACTGAGGAATGACTTGAGTCAGCTGATTGGGTGCTCGGAGCATAGGACTCTTTCCTTTTGGAGGAGGCAAGCAGTTCGGTGGCTGCAGGCTGTCTCAAGGACGCAGTTGTCTGGAAAGGTGACAAGTATGGGAGCTGGGGAGGCAAAAACCTCGTACCTCTTGCATTTTTAGAACTTAACCTTGAGACTTAAGGAGTATTTTAATATTTTAAGAGCCATGAGAATTATTTTAAACAGGTAAGAGGGAGACATTGTCATGTGTTGAGAAAGCTTTTTAAAAAATGGTTGTTTTGGTTGGCTGACCTTCTTGGTAAAGAAAACCTTTATGTTAAAGATTTATATCTGCATCTTCCTCTTAAGATACTGACACATGCAATAAACCAATTCCAGACTTCAGGAGTTATCAATAAAGCTGCGAATTACTAAGTTTGGTATCAGCAGGGGGTGACTGAGAATGAGGGAGATGGATACCTTTAAGTCTCTTCTACTTTGCCAAGTAGACAAAGCTCCAGTTACTGTAAGTTACTTTTATAACTGCATGTTTTGTTATTTATAAAGATAAGGTAGTTTGCTAACACAGTAATAGTTCTATTTTGTTATTTTAACTTGACAATATCCTTCAATAAAATAGGTAATTTATTAGCATACTAGTGAATTATGTAACCTTTATGCAGAGAATCAATAAGTAAGGTATGTGAGGAGGTACTTATTTTGTCTTTTTAGCATCCTTTAGCTGGAGATCCTCCTCTGAAACGAGGGGTGCAGGGTAAGGTGAGGTCTGACGTGTTTTTCTTTGCACTGGTGCGGACAACAAAATCATTAATTTCCCCTCCCAGCGGAGCCAGTGGCAAGAACTGGGAACAGTCCTGTGGTAACGACGATCAGAAGTGAGATGATGGATGTTCTGCAGGTGCAAACAACGTTTTCTCCCTGTGCTGAACATAGGGTTATAGAAATACACTTCTGTCTTCTATATGCACCCCCAAATTATTTTTCTAGAGAGATGCTATGTCCATTTCCATCTTGTGTACATCTCTTTACACTGGGCTAAGGGCTGCGGAGTGCTGTAAGAGGACCAGGAGAGTATGTAAAGACAAAAACCTAAGTGCACATTTTTTCTGTTTTCTGCACATTTAATCTGTTGTAGGTATCTGATCTTTTTTTAGCTTCCCATCCTCATTCTGCCTGACTTCCCCCTTCCCTTCTTTCCTCCCTTGCATCTTTCAAATGTGTGGTCAGATTAGGAAGCTGTAATCTTTTATGGTTAATTTCATTTAAAAGCACCTTAACCTGCAGAATGAACCACTGGCTGTTTCTTGTTCAGTTTCCAATAAATTTCCTGTTTGTCTGGATTCTCTGTTATTCACTCAACAGCTAACGGAGGCAATTAGGCCGCTGAAAACTCCTTGCCACTGAGATGTGCGGGGCTGGCACACACGGCTGTGTGTCAGCCACAAAGGCTTCCCCCCTTTACTAGCAATGGCATAATTTGTGCAGTTCTTTTTCATCTTTTCTTTCAGATTTCCCATCTTCTGAATTTAGCTTCTTGGTTTGGGTTTTTTTTGTTGTGGGTTTTTTTTTTTTTTTTTTTCTGGCTCAAATTGCAGCTCAAAAGCAATCTTTAACATGTCTTTCCCTGCACGTTTGTACAGAAAATTGCCTGTCTCCCGGGGGAGGGAGGGCAGTGGAAGAGGAGAGAACAATCTGCAAATTTTTCCTTATCAAAACCTTTTGTTGACAGAGTATAAAATCTCACTCTTGTTTATAGACTTTTTGTTCAGTGCACCTTAAAATACTGGATAAACTCCAGTAAAGCTAATTTGTTCATCAAGAATGTTTTGCTAGAGGTGAGAAACTCTTGTCACAGTGCAGTTTATATTTTGGGGGGAAATTTTTTGCCTTATCCTTGCAGGTTTTGTGTGTAGGCAGAACTGGCACTTGCACACAGTAGCAGAATCCTATTTTGTTTTGTGACTACCTGTAGCTGCTGAAATTGCCCTGCAGATCCCAAGAACTGCTTCTCTAAGGACAGACATGAGATCCCCTCTTCTAGACTTGCTGCACTTGACCTCCACATCCTTCTATCAGAGAACCTGGCCTTGTGTTCCTCTCCTATTCTTTTTTCCTTCTTCTCTTTTCTACTATGAAGTGTGCAAGCATGAGTAAGAGAGGCTGCAGGGAGAAGGGGGCTTCTTCCAGAGGTGGTAGGTTGCTGGGGAAGAAGAGGAGACCTGTTTTGGGGAAAGAGCCTGAGGTTTGAAAAAATGGAGGCAAAACAGCTCTTGGAAACCCCAGTGAGGACTGTACCACATGGGTTCTGACCTCCACAGCCACGGTGAACTTGATTGTTGAGGGGAGGATGAACCTCAGCCCCGTACTTAGAACTTGCTGAGCTGCTGGTGAGAAGTTCGATTTTGCAGACAGTAAAATGTAGATAAAATAACGGGCTGTATTTTAGAGAATGCATGCTGCATGCAGAAAAGGATGACTCCATGTTTGCAACTTTTTTACAGTGTTTTTTTTCTCCTATCAGGACTTATTAGAGACATTTGGTTTTGACATCTTGGATTCAAGAAGACAGTATGTCATTCTATCACATTTTTGGAAGTGTATGTGGTTCTCCCCACAGCCCCCCCTCTTGCGATAGATGTCTTCTAAAGCATTATTATTCTATCAGTCACAGCAGCATTAATAATGCCTGCAGTTACTGATAATTTCCCTGTGTTTCAAATTTTGCTAAAGCAAACCAGAGATACGGAGCAGCTCTTGGCATTTAGATGTAGGAAATAAATATATTTCTGCTCCCAAATAAAGACCATCTCAGGAGACAAATTTATAGCGATCTCCCTTGTAGTCTCAGTGCACTTTTCCCTGGCTATCTTCATTCCTAATTAATGGGCAGAGAGACATGGTACTGAAGAGACTTAAAAAATTGAATTTTTCACTTAGATGACTTTTTCCAGATTGGATACAATTTTCAGGGGTGGGAGGTGGGGTATTGGTGAATATCTGTAGAGATCAACTTCTTAAAAAATGAACATATGAATGTGAATTGATTTTTTTTTTTTAAATAATCCAGCAGGTCTTTCGTCTGTTTTGGTTCTTTTTTAAAAGAAAATCTTTGAATGCAGACTGTGTAAATACTTTGAGAATGATCAAAACTATTAATGCATCATTGATTTCCTCCATTGACTTGTCCTTTAGAGTTTTAATCTCTTCTTTTTCTAAAAAGTGTGTATTTTTGTGTTTCAAAAGCAGCCTCCCACTGTCCTTTGCATAGCGGGAAGCATCTCCCGCTGGCTTTCTGTCACTTTGCCAGCCTTGAGACTTTGCTTTCAAGGGCGGTTGAACGCTTTGGGCTTTTCTGTTCTTCTGCTGGTGTTGGTGGAGTTGGGGAGCAGACTCACCCACTGCACACTCCACTTTGTGCCTGGCTGTGGCCATCTGAGCTAATTTATTCTGTTTTGCCTGAAGAGTGCATGCTATGATCCCATGGCTTCGTTGCTGAACCCATGGCAGGAGCTCTCTGAAAGGAATCACAGTGGTCTCCTGGATACTCCGTCCTGCATGCTTTTTTCTGTACCTCATTTCTCTTCACTTATGCTAGTTGTAATAATGTTTTTAGATGATCACTGGTGATGAGGTTTTTTTTGAAGTAACAGCTGCTATAAAAAAATTGCCTGAACTGCATCTGTTTCATAGAGTTCTGTAATAATTCTGTTTCTAAGAATACATTTCACTTCAACCAACCAACCAACCAACCAAACATAAAAATGAGAAATCATCAGCTATTCTAGGGTCTGCACAGGGACTGTGTTTTTGAACTTCTGAAACAATTTGTTAAGTTGAACTCCTGAGAAACAAAGTGATTTGACTCATTGCTTATATTTAGTATCATTACCTACTGCATGAGGTTCCGTTTTCTTCCGAGCATTAATGTTTTTGGTCAGGAAGGTTAACAGAGAAAACGCCCAGCAGAAGGCATTTTTGTGCTTATCGGAGGGCAAATGCATGGAAAACATCAGGTCACTGTGCTGGGTGTCAGCTTTTTTCTTTTTTTTTTTTCTTTTTAATAGAGTCTGTAGAAGGATGGGTATTCAAGGGTGGGGAGAGGATGTCCTTCCTTTTTGGTAAAGCCTGTAAAATTGGACGTGCTAGTGGATCCTTAGTACAAACGTGACCTGAAATCACAAGACCCTCTTTATGTCTTGATCCAGAACTGCGTATCATAAGTATATGAGATACCAAGCTTAATATAATTCCTGCGATCCTAGCTACCCAAGGTGATAATTTCTCTGGTTTTGAGTATATTTGTTATTGAAGCAAAACTAAAATTATGTGTAATATTATTGACCTTATATTTTTGTTAGGAACAAGCTTTTACTACAACTTTCCATAATCACATGGCAAACAAAGGGGAGATGCACAGGTTTAAGGTGCTGCTTGTGAAGCTTTAGACTAAAGCATTAAACCTGTGAAGATTGATCGAAAGTCCTAGCTGCCAAGAGAGCCATAAATCTGGGCAGGCTCAGCTGGGGAAACTGCATGACTCCTTGTGTTTCTGGAACCAGGTGAGGGGCTGTACTCAGCTTTCACCATAGAAGTGTAAAACATACCATTCCATTTGGTGTGTAAAAGGTGAAAGCTCCTAATACTGGGGAAGTGGGGTTGAAAGTTGAAGTGAGTGGAAGAGTTTGAGCACAGTTTTGCTGGTCTGAAGCCTGGGTGCTGCTCTTCATTCTCCCCATTCCCGTCTCTGTGTGGTACAGTGTTGGTTTATCCCAGAAAACCTCTTCAAGGGGTTAACTGACCAGACTCATCTTTTTATGTGACCTTAAATAGATAGCACATTCAAGACCATTTTTTTTCTCCTTATGGGGTGTGAGAAGCAGCAGAGCTGCTGTCATGTTTTTCCCTTTCTGAAAACATGAAGGGCTGTGACTCCTCAGAGTGCAGTTGGTGGAAGCAGCAATGTTTTCTTTCCCTCGCTCCCAAGCGGTCTCATCCTGGGGCTTGTTATTTTTATTACGTGGAACTCCCTCTGTAACCAGGCTGAGGAGCCTCTGTTGCCTGAAGTAATCACTCTTTAAATTGATACAAATTTGAGGCATCGAGCAGAGTCTTGCAGCGTCTCCTGAGATTCCCCATGATAATCGTTTCATCCTGCCAAGGAACCCCTGTTAATATTCATGCAGTAATTGTTTTAGTACTTGGCAGGGGCGAGGGCGTTAATGTGAAGCCTTTTTCGGCTGACGCGTATTAAAGAAATGATTTGTGTTTTGTACTGTAGCAGTGATTTCATTACACTTGAACAATGAAATTCTGTATGTCTTTCGGTAGATGTGCACATAAACACTTGTATTGAGGCAGTTAGCTCGTATATTGGACTACATGAGCCTTGTATTGTCTTGTGTACAGATCAGTTTCCCAAATGGGACTTGCACGGTGTTGGTGCTGGTCACAAGGTGAGCTTCCTGACCTCTCAAGCGCTACTCAAGACATTGAGGGTGGTCCTGCACTGTCTGTGGATGTGCGCATGTACATGCACATATGGGTCCAGGTGCAGTCCTGTGGCATGGTATATGTCTACGTGGCTGGGCAGTCTTAGGTGCAGTCAGTGTGGACTCAATGTTTTGTTGTTGGAGACAGTTAATGTTTTGGAGTTTGGTTGTTTTGGTGGGGGGGGGNGGTTTATTTTTTTTTTTTTTTTTTTAATCATTATGTTATAGACAGAGGTTGATCACAAGTGGTGGCCCACTTGAAAGATTAGCTGGGAAGAGTTTGCCAGAATAACAACTTGCATGACCAGCTCCCTGCCTGTATCTCAGAAGCTGTCAGGAGAGAGAAGACTGAGAAGTGAGCCAATGTCTGGCTGAAGACTTCTGGCAGGGCACGGGCCGGCTGCGGCACACAGGACGGCTGCCGCTGGTCGAGTGAAAGGGAGCACGCATGGAGGCATGCTTTCTCAGACTTTTAGGTGCTAGCATGTTGTTTGTGGTTAAATGGAAGTGAAGGTTTGAAACTGTGTCCAGTTCTTCCATAATTAAGTGTTGCTTTTTTAGCTTGGATAGTGGAACAAGGAGAATCAGCCCTTTGGCAGAAGACTGATGGGCTTGCACACTGCTTGCCCTGTGCTCCCCTGCTTGTCTGTAACTGGACTTCTCTCTCATATGTGGACGGTTGTTGTGAGACTTCTCCCGTGTACCCTGGGAAGATTTATGTGAAGTCTCTGATTTTAAGAGCAGTTCTATTTCTTTTTTGACCCCAACCCCTTGATCTCACAGTTACATGCCTTAAGGGATAGCAGCAATTTAATTTTACTTTACTTTACTGAGAATTTGGTTTGTCTTGTAAGACAGGGTGGAAAGAGGAGGGGAGGAGGTGGACTGTGGAATCTGCTGTTGCCGTACTAAGAGAGTAGGAAAAAATGGGGGATCTTTTAGTAGCCAACTTTGCAAGGTGGTAATAAAAAGGACTTTTGTTGAATAGTCGCAGATCTTCCAGTGTTCCAGCTTAGATGTAATAAAGCTCTTTTGTGAGATGAGTGGTCATTGATAGAAAGATAAATAACATGCATCTGTCTGAAAAGGCATAAGATGGAAGCTTTTTCAGACAGGCACTTCTTATCATCTTGGGGCTAAGTATTGCCGAGCTGCCAGCTCCTCTTCACTCAGCCTTTTGTGCTGGCCACTGTGCAGCTTAGTTTGAGAAATCACACAGTGGTCAGGCACTATTTCATTAGTGTTATCAATAAAGATACTGGCTGCTGAAGATCCTAGACCAAGAACTACTATAACTTTGGCATAATTTCAGAGGCAAGGAAAAGTTTCTAGTGCTGTGAAGCCACATGCATCTCAGCCTTTCCTGCCATAAACGGCTGGGGAGAAGTTCACCAGACTTGCATTTTCCAGCAGCTGGGGGGCTGTGAGCAGAAAGGCTGCTATGGCTGTGTCCCGGCCAAAGGTGAGGATGGTCACTGTTTGATTCATCCTTGGTGATGGACCAAAGCTGCCCTGTCCATCCTCCTTTCTCTCTTCTTCCAAGGATGTCTGGATGCAGCAGGCCTCCCTGATGGCAAGGCTTGCAGGTTTGGAGGGCTGCTGCTGCAGCCTGTTGCAACAGAAGAGGATGAGGAGTAGTCTGTGTCTGGCTCACTCCCTCCACAGACCAGGCAGGACACTCTCCAGAGCCACCTGGCTTGGCACAGTCTGCAGCAGGCATCTGTGAGGGAAGCAGTAGGCAGAAGTGGCTTCTGCTGTCTCTCTCCTGGGCTCTGCTTGCCCTTGCTTATCTTGCCTGCCAAGCACATGGGCCTGCTGGAGATCCAGTGGAGTGGTCAAAGCCATTGTCATCTTCCTTTGGAGCGTTTTGGGTCAGGAGAGCTTGACCTGCCTGCTCTTCTATCCACCAAGAGAGTGTTTGTTGCTAGCAATGGGTCAAATGTTAGAGCCCTCTGGGTTTGTGCAAAAAGGGTTGGTGGCATGCCTGATGCACCACTGGTGGTGCTTTCTCCAGTTTGCTCAGAGGTGCGGCCGCCGTGAGTTAAATGCCTCAAAATGGTGGAGAAAACTCACTGAAGACTAAAGGAGCCTGAAGCTATGTGGGGTGAGGTGGAGATCTTTTAAAACACAAGCAGGCTGTTTATGAAACACTGTTGGAGAGGATGCAGTTGACTCCTGCCTAATCCCTGCACACACATTTGCTCCTGCCAGGCTGACCTTGTTCCTGAGAGCTGGTGGCTGGCTTGTGAGGCAGGGCTGGTAGCCCTGGCTATGTGGTCTGACCCAGACATGAGCTAAGCATCCCTCGCCTGCTTGTTCGTGGCACCTACACTGCAAGGTGCAGCAGTTGTAGCTGGTGGTGCCTCTTCTGGGGCTTGTTTCTGCATCTGCCTCCCCCTTCTTTGCCTTCTGTCCCTTGAGCGACACAAACACTTCTCAAGACTTTCGTCCAGGCGCTTGGAAAGCTTATGGGACGCTTCGTACTGGAAATCCAGGAGACCTCTCCAGAGGAGGAAGCAGGGTCTCCTGTTTGTCTTGAGTTATTCTGTCACAACAATGGCTTCAGAATTTGCCTAATTTAAAAGCTAGGTTTAATCTGATGGGAAGATGTTTGTGTATTTAAAATAGTTATTCCTTGCTGGAGCCACTCCCTTCTTTTGTGCTTCTCTGCTGGACTTTTCGGCTTTGCTTAGCTAATATGCAGTGCTTGTTTACAGCAGAGATACTGGAGCATGAAGAAGGAAGTCGGTATGTTTAATACTGATTCGGTTCCAAGCTTCCTGTGCGTGCACGTGTGTGTGTGTGTGTGTTTTCAGCCTTGTTCATCCAGACGCTGTGCAGCCTCAGTAGAGAAAGTCAAGGGGCTGGCGGAGACATAGAGACTAGATGCAGACGTTGGTTTTTTTTGAACTCTTCCACCCAGTTTGGTCCTGAGCAGGTTTAGACAACGCAGGTAAAAATTCCAGTATGGCAAGCCTGATGAGGAAGGTGCTAGTGCAGACAAAGCCATTCAGTGGTGAGTATGAGAAACATTTTGCCTGATGGGAAAGATAACTGATCAGAAAGTGTTGGTTTAGGTGCCTAGGAAGAGAAACACGGTAGTGGGCAGAGACCTGCTGGATATTGTTGTTGTTTCATCTTCCATTTCCAAGGTATGTGTGAGATAGCTACCTGGAAATGCCAAAACCTTTTTCCATGGAGACAATGGTTATCCAGTGGAATGTGCTAGTTATGGGGCATGGTCACTGTTAAAGTCTGTTCCTTAGCCTGCCTGGGGATTTCTGCCTTAGCTTGGCTAAATAACAGCAGCAGTCTATATAAGTAGGATGGCTTTTAATGCGGGAGGTTTTGGGTGGAGTGGGGACCTTGCAGGAGACAGGCATCTTGGGAGCATATAAGCTGTTGTGTCAGTTGTGACTGTACCAAAAGATGGGATTGAGAAGAAAAGAATGCTAATAAACTGTAGGAGAAACAATTTTACTGCTTTATTTTTATTCTTTTGATTGGGTGATAAGTACCTAACTGGATTTCAGTAAGGTGCTCTCGTGTTGCAGTGGTTACAGAAATCATCATCATCAGTGTTGTATATTTTGGATTTTAAAATATTCCAGTAGCTGCACCAGCCTATGCCTGGGGTTTTTAATTTAAATTTATGGTGTTTATTCAGCTCTTAATTGTGCAAATTAGAATAATTACAGAGTGTGATTATATGTGTACCTGGTGAGTGTTTTTAAGTGGCTGGCTCAAATTTCAGGAATTTATTTTATTATCCTTGTGTCTTTCTGGTGCAAGTGTCCTTTCTTCTTGCTGCTGTTCTGCAAAGCAAACATCATAAACTGCCACAGCAGGAAACAATTTTTGCAGTGGCATATCTGAGTGAATCCATCTGTAATATGGCAGAAGGCTCTTCAATAACTCGGGCTAATTAGGACTGATTTTGTGAGTTATTGGAGACTGAAACAACCCTCCCCAAGCAGAGCAACTTCTCTCTGCTCCAGGGTTTGGCAAGGACAGGAGGGCACAATTTGAGCCATGTGTGGTAAGGTTTGTGCAAGTGCCAATTTTATAAATGTATAAACTTTAATGAAAGGTTGTTCTTGGAAAATAGAACTTTTGTGTGAGTTACTGGCTGCTGCTAATCTCTCTCAAGGCTGCAACTGAGCCTGCATTTGTGGAGGGGACAGTTCAGACACAGATGGTAAGCAGTGTCTCTTGTGTAAAAGTTATGGACTGGGTGTGCAAAGTACTGCTCTGGCCTTTGGTGGGAAAGAGATCTTGTTGGCAAATGCTATTTCTTTCTAGCCCAAACTTACTAGTCTGTCTTTGCTCACTCAAGACTTCTCAGAAACCATGAATTTCTGCCTCTAGGAAAAAGGGAGATACCACTTGAAACAGAGTAATCTCCTTGATTACGTTGAGACAGACATGGCCTGACAAATACAGGAAGCTGATGAGGAGATCTCCCTGATCTCTGTAAATAACTTGGGACTTTGGGTAAATTAACCAGTCTCTACGAAAAGAAACTGAGTGAAAATAAATAAATATATATATTTCTTTGTTTCAGAGATAAGGAGATTGGAATGATTCTAGTTGAGATTTCACTTGGAAAAAAGGCAGTCTGAGAATTAACATAGAGGGCTTTTCTGTAGAGAAGTCTAGCAGATATTAAATGACTAGAGCATACATCTACCTTGCATAGATTTCTTCAGAGAAGTTTTAGCACATCAGTGTTTGAAGGCATAATTCTTTGATGAGGGAAACATAGTCAATAGGGAAACATGTAATAAGCATTGGCTTGGTAACTTTCAACATGATTTCAGAACCTCTGGAGAGGTTTTTTTAGACTTAAATCTCATTATTTACGCTGTGGGGATGTGTGTTAAATGTGGGTTTTTTAAATACCTGCAGGATGTTAGGAAGTTCAGGGTGCTAGGAGAATGGTATGAAATACAGCTGGTGGGAGGGTGACCCCAGAGGAGGCATACCCATTGGAAAACTATTTGGACGGGGTGTATAAATACGAGCGCTCATGCTGCCCCATGGAAGGTGTGTGCTTGAAGCCAGTTTGGTTTCTTCATTTGGGGAGGTTGGGAGCTGAGACCTCAGTTCTATAATCCCAGTTTACTGCCCAGATCTTCATACTAGTGCATGGATAAAAGGAACGCTGCAGTGAGCGGTCAGGTGGAAAAAGAGATGGCACAGGAAGGAAACGTTATAAAGAAGCATAAAGGACACTTACATTATTTATTTTCCAGTGTTTAAAATATGGAGATCAGCAAGAATATAGATCTATACCTTATTCTGTGTTACCACATGTAATTCTGGCAGAAGAAAAGTCTGCAGCAAAATAGGCTGATGAGCATTTTGTCTTTACTGTGTAGAGTCTGTATCTGATTACCACTCTTCTTTATTTAATTCCTCTCTTGCCATTAAAAAAACCCCAAACTTTTCTTTCATTCTTAGTTCCTAGCACGAGATTTACTTACAGGATATCTGAAAGTGATCTTGGGTTTGCATGTTCCGAATTTATGCATTTGCTTAGCCACCAACAACTCGCAGCAGCTTTCAGAGACTGCAGGATTAATAAACTAAACGAAAGAACATCAGTCTTTAGAAGGGACTTCTAAGTGGTGACGTATAAGAATAGACATGATCAGAGGCTATTTCAGCAGGAGTTATATTCCACTTACTTTGAGACAGTTGTTTTCTTTAATGACCTCTCTTTATGTTTAAGGTTGGTTATGGTAGAGGACTTGTGAACACTTCATGAAGTGGTGGTGAAACTGAACATGCTAAGGTTTCGATCTTTATTTAAAACAAAAAGGTTATAAAAAGTCAAGGTCAAAGTAGGCAAATGGCATTTTGTTAGCTTAACAAATGCTATTGTATTTACTTCTCCTCTCCTGAGATCCCTGTTACTTTTAAAATACTGTTTAATTTGCCTGTCTGCTGGTCTACAACTGCAGGAGAAAATGCAAATGGGTTTTTGGATTTGAGATAAACTGAAATTAGCTTGAGCCATGCCCTAGCTGAAGAAACATTTAAGTCAACTGAAATTGGCGGTTCTTTAACATCGTTGTTTGCCTTATAAAATATAAAAATACAAACTATGTGGAAAACAATACATTAAAGAACAGCAAAGTAGCAAAAACTTACAAAGGACGTAGCTAAGCAGTATCCTTTGTTTTCTAACATTTGAAATGACACCCATTATTTCAGCTGCATCACCACAAACAATACTGCCATATCATCTGAAGGTTGTGCAAGATGATGTTGATGCAAGAAGCTGTTAAATGAAAGTTTAAGTTGTCACATCAAAGCTCTCAAATACCAGAAAAGTAACAGTCATAATGGTTGTAGCATCTTAACGTTACTTTCTTTTGACAGGTAAATAATGGTAGTCTAACAGGAATCTCCGGTACCTCGGAGGATTTTTTTAAGCATGAGGAATATCTTATATCTGAGACTGCTGAGGATGATACATTGGGGACCTTTACAGTAAATGGCCATACATAAAATAGTACAGCTTTTAAAGGTAGTAGCCACTAAGCTGTCATATCAGAACGCTGTGGCTAAAGGAGCTTCAGTATTAATTTAATCACCTGAGTGCAGTGACATTCATGCTGCCAGTTCAAGTGAGCATGCTATAGAACATACTTACTAACAAAAGCATCTTGCTTAATGGAAATCTTGCAGTACAGGTGTCGGAAATATTCTAAGTCTGGTTTGGATTTAGTAATGCTATATTCTTCTGTTATGGAGCTATCAGAAGCCTGTCTTCAGAAAGTCTTTTAATGTTCTTTAAAAAAAAAAGAAAAAAAAATCTGTTTAAAAATAATGTGGCATTACCTTGTGTATTCATTGTTCTTATAAACCTTCTAGCTAAGCACGGAATGTTGTGTGTTATTTCCTCTACAGACAGATAATTGCAGTAAGGAGAGGAAATTGAGCAGTGTAAAGTACAAAATCTTAAATAGTGTGTATAAGTTCCTATTTCTGTTTACTGGGAACTTAATATATTTTTTCTTTTTAATTTTTTTAAATAATGAAAACACTTTAGCCTCTAAAAAGCAAAGTTGTCATTTGTGATCGATCACTTAATATTGTCTCTGAAGATACCTTATATTAAAAGTAAACTTTCTCCTGTTCTTTGTATCTTGGTATCTCCACTGCAAATAACCAGGGGACTGCAATAAGGCTACTTGAATTGTTCCACAGTTGCTTTTCTTTGTGGAAGTAAATCTGCAGTCCCTTTCTGACATGACAAAATAAGGTATTCCTTTATTCCCGGAGTGCAAGTCGTACTCTTTGACAGTTCTGCAGACCAGGCTTTCCTTTCTAGCTCTGCAATAGATTTGGGCTTAGATGCTCCACAATTAAGAGTTCCATGTCGTAGTATTTCCAGCTTCAAAAACTGGACTAGTAATACTCTTCAGTATCCTCTCTGTGTTTTTGCTTTGAGAGTTCAATAGACAGAGGACTCTGTCAAGGGTATTTCTGAGTTTTGGAGATCTCTGCATTCCCCTCCATCGCACGCTGTAGATATCCCAACTGTTTTGGGACAGGCTTTTTTAGTGATCAATAGAATTTTTCCAAAGAATTAATTCCAAACTG